>JAQRGC011537547.1:0-10578 GCA_028659135.1 Plantago lanceolata | reverse complement strand
TTTTATTATTGGGAAATAGGAAGATGACAAATTCGGGAACGAACGAAACCATCTAGATTCTAGAATGAAACTGTTCATACGGGCCCCCTGGTATGCCGTGTCGATCACTGTATGTATACAACTATATACATTTATATATTATAGTTTTTGTCGATTAATAATTAAATTTTCATCATAATTACTGTAAAAACCCACCCCTACCAATTAATCATCAGTACGTTTCGATCGTAAATTAAGGAAATATTTTGGAGTAAACCTCAATTTAGTATCAGACGAAGATAAACCTGAGCTAGGGATTTTACCTTTCAGGTTAGAAAACATCGATCGGATTTCTACCGCGATTTCATGGCCGGCGGTTGGTGATTCTAGGGTTTTGGTTTCTGCCGGAAGTTTGATCCGTCCGGTGAATTTTGTGTAAGTTTCAGTTCATGTTAGTTTACTCGCCGTTGATTTTTCTAGTGCATTGTGGTTCTGCTTCGGAAAATTCCTGATTATTCATTATCGGTCACTGTTTTTGGTCTTCTACTGTGTTAAGTTTCGTGCTGGTGTTCAGAATTGTTCACTGGTTTGTGATTTTGCGTTAGTTTTGCGCTACTGTTGTTTTGATGGGATGTTAGGGTAGCTAATGGTTGGTTTTTGAGATATATATTAGGTAGCCTCGTGTATTTGAGTTTCATATCTGAGTGTATTGATCCCTTGCCTTAGGGTTTCTTATCATGTTATTTTTCTAGGCTTTCAGATTGTTTGTATTTCATCTCTGTTGTCACAATTGGCCCTGGTATTGTTAAGAGCTTCAAGGTTGCTAAATTGTGAGCTTGTATCTTACAGCTGAGGAGAATGGTGAGTGATACTAGATCTACGCTGAGAGCTAGAAATGTAGCGGATGACAAGAATTCCAAGAAGAAAGCGATCAACGGGAGAGACACGGGAAGTGGTGCATCAGGAAAGGCTAATGTAGCAAGTTTGACAAGGCCAGGTAGAGAAACACCAGTCTCTGCACAATCAACACCTCAAGGCATAAGGAAATCGAAGCGCCTAGAGAATGAGGCAGCATCATCATCTTCTTCCCTGTTGAAGAGGTCAGAAAGGCTCGAGAAGCATAAATCACCAAGTCCAAGTCCTTTGAGTAATTCTGACAAGGGCGCGAGAGCTTTGCCTTCAAGTTCTATTGGCAGGAGACATCCTGCAAAGGAACTTAGTTTCTCTGAGGAGAAGACGAATAAGGAGATGAAAAGGAAGAATGTGATGGAAGTCTTATTGGAATCTGAGAAAACTGAACTTCCAGAGGAGGTTGTTAAGAAAAGAAAGAAAATTACGGGTGCCTATTACAAGTCCAAGTATATCAATAAGCAGCAAACCCAAGTGCCAGGTAAACTTTATCACGCTTTTAGTCAGTGCACATCTTCTAGTAGCTAGGATTATGTCTAATGGGAGAAAGAGATCTACAGCTGTAACAGCTCTACCATTAAATGGTTCTCAAGACAGTGAAGTTTATTCTTTAAATTTTAACCCACATGACTCGGTTGGTTAAAAAGAGAGGAGTATAAAGAGACGAGTAATATACTCTTGGTCACATGTTCGAGTGCCACTCAGGGTCAGGGCTACCTAATTCGTAGTATGCCTATTTGTGAGACATAATACAATACGCACGCACTTAATGCAACAAACTACACTAGTCATATAGTGCATTTGGTTAATCTCAAGCCTTAGAATACACTTATGAAGTAGGTTCTAGGATATTTCTATTTATTATATCATAACTAAGACATGCCTTCAGAAAAGGAAAATATAACCAACATTTTAAAGCCATAGAACTAAAGAACTAGAGTATATGTGCTGGACAAAGTACTACTAGTAATTTAAAGAAATATCTCACAAAGAATTGAGTATTGGGGCTGAAGTACTAGTACACAGTTCGCAAGTATTGATGTATTTGGTAACTCTGAATAATCACTGGGTAGTGCTGAAGTGCCTTTGGGAAAGGAGAATATAACTAACATTTTATAGTTAGAGAACTGAAGAACTAGAATATATGTACTGGACAGAGTATTAATAATTTGAAGATTTCGTCTCACAAAGAATTGAGTATTGGGGCTGAAGTACTAGTACATAGTTCACAAGGGTATTGATGTATTTGGTAACTCTGAATTATCACTGGGGCTGAATTTGTGCCTTCTGAGTTCTGAATGAGAATTATGCACCCAATGGGGGGGAGGCTGTGTATTCCCAATGTCTTTAAAAAAGTACACTTTGGCCCACGGCCCACCTCTGTATAATTTGATGGAGCTATTAAGGAACCTGATGAAAAATTCATGCATGCTATTGTTACAGATATTGAAGTGGATGAAACACCTGGTAGAGATGGCGTACCGGACTCCCAGGCTGGTCACAGTCCGAGAGAAACATTATTTGATCATAGAAGGCTAACAGCAAATTCTTCTTCCGCTATGAATGCTGATTCTCTTGACTCGGAAAGTTCTAGTTCGTTGCCAAAGCTGCAAGATGGCACCACACATTTTGAAAATGGAGACAAGTGCACGGTTTCAAAAGGTATACCATTCATGATCCCTGCTTGTCGTGATTATGATCATCTATAGTCGTACATATGTGATGCTTATTTTTTATTGTTGTCGGAGTGCCTGTGGCTTCTATTAAGTATGATTATTTGCAATACATGGTGAAGCACGTGAAGGTATAAAGAAACTGTCTTCTTCCAACTGTTTTGTAGATATTAGTGGGGTGATGGACGGATGTGAAAGATTATCCCTGGAGGCTACCGCTGTGGGTGTTAGCATTCATCAACCTCCAGGTGGGGATAGTATAAATGACTCTCTCACCAGTCTGACTGTGAACATTCCTACAAATTCATCTCCTATAAAAAAATTGGATTCTCTTCAAAAAGAAACTTCGACTTGCATGGGAATATTACAAGAAATATCAGAAAGTGGTGAGAAGCCTATTCATCCAGAAGGTATGTTTTACATTTTCTATGGATATTATAATTATTTTATAATCCATATCAGTAAATTGTTTTCCCCTGTCAGCTCCAGGGATGACACCATTTCCTAATACTGAAGATATTAATCTTTCTGGGAATTGCCTTTTATGCTCCAAAAGGAAAAGGTATGGGGGAAGTTACCTGTAGATAATTCATGTCATTTTTTTTCTGTCTCCAACCTAGGGCTGGCAATTTTACCCGCTTTATGTGAGTTTTTCTATATCCGCCCGCTTTAAACGGGTACGGAACTTACCCATTCATAAAAATGGGTACAAATGGGTTGCCCATTTAGCACCCATTTAATATGGGTGAAATATGGGCTATAAAGTGGGTTATCTATTTTACCCATTTCTAACCTTTAGTTTCACTAAGCAACTAAAATTAAACATCCCTCCTCGTTTATTGTAAATGGGCAATACTTTTACCCGTTTTTTTACCCATATCCATACATTACCCACCCGCTTAAAACCCATTTGCAAGTGGGTGTAAATAAATGGGTAAAAGTTTAACCCACTACCCACATTGTTTTACCCTAACCCATCCGTACCCGCCCGATTGCAGCCCTACTCCAACCTAAAATGCTAAAACCAACGTTTTCCTCTTGTTTGACCATTTTTTTTCATTCTTTAATTTTATTTTATTTTACATATATTTTCTATAGACGGAGTATAGTTGAAATGAAATTATTTTAAAATGTCAAGTAATAATACTCCCTGTGCTCCATGATTCCATTAACCTACTTTTTGTGGGTGTATTTTATGGAATATTATTTTATGAATGAATAATGATAAACTAAATATAGAATGAATAAAATTGGTAATTGGGCATTAGAATATGAGATATACTAATTAAAGAGGGAAAATAGTAGTAGGAGATACGGAGTAATGAATATAAGTAATGGGGAGATGAGCGGGGCATGGTTGTAAATAATCAGATGTGGGAATGATAGTAATTAAGTGTGTGAGACTATAAATTTTCTTTTTAAGGAATGAGAAAATATTAATGGGTTGCTCAAAAGTGGAAAGTGAGTAATGATTCATTGAATGGCATGACGGGGGAGTATCAATTAGTCAATTACATTATTAAAAATTACAAAATTAAAAAAGAAGATGACCAAGAAAATAAAGGGAAAAGAGAACAGAAAGAACATCTAGTTTTCACATGATGTTTAGATCTGTGCTGAGCAATCAAATCATTTTCATCTGGTTAGTACCCTTTAATTCAACATTTAATTAAGGACAGCTCTTATTTGTATAACTAGACTTGGAACACCGCGCTAAGCGCGGTGCCCATCTAAGTACAACAATTAGAATCGACAATTTAAATGTAAAATGAATAGTTACTTGCACATAACTATTCATGTAAGGTTACACTTTCAAAAATCAACCAATGATCAAGAGTCACAGTTAATTGAAGTGGCACAACTATTGGAATTTTTCAGGGAAAAAAAATCTAAATTAATTTTAGGGGACACACACTGGACCACAATAAGAGATTTATTATTATGTTTAATTTACTCTTTCTTCCTTCAAGGCTCTCTTGTTACTGTATACTATTCATATTCAAATTTTGTTCTCCCTTGACTATTCTCTATCAATAAAGGAAAGGTCTGTTAAGGAGCACTGGGGACCAAATATTGATAAACACACATGTTTATTATTTGCATAAATCATACTTATTCTTATCATCCTGTTCACTTTTAAGGTGAGGCATACACATGTTGTATCATTGTGGATATGTATATCATCCTGTCAGCACACTATTTTTATTGTTACAGTTTTTTTTTTTTTTTAAGAATCGGCGCTTGTTCAGCTGAAAATGATCTTTGCTCTTGCGGTGGTACTGAAAGGGGGGGCGTAGGCCAGAACTCCAGTTGCAAGGTTTGTCTGTGATACAAATTGAACAAATGACTTTCTGTTAAGATGCATAGGCATTACCATTTTAGCATCATATTTCTGTAATCTGCTTTATTAATTTGCATAGACACTTTCCTGATCAAGCCACAATGAGAGTATAATATTTAGAAGAGTGAATATGGCTCTCTCTTGAAGTAGAAGAGAAGAGAAAAAAATGATCAAGAGTGACTTGACTAGATACTGTAATTGTAGTTAAGATTTGCCTTTTTCGCCTTTTACTTTGATGCTAGATTTGAACTTCCCTTGCCCTGTTTTTACATGGAAATTTGCATCTTCTGGTGGTTCTTTTTGACAATATGTTTGTACTAAGCTTATTCTTACTTTTCATTCTTTTAAGAATACCAAAGAAAAGCAGGGAGTCAAGGACACACTAGTGGATTGGGTGGTACTTGAAAAAGAACAAATAAGTCATTTTGCCAACCACCTCCCCATCCCCAAAAAATAATAACAATAATCTCATTATCCTTGTGCCGATTCGGAACCTGTAACTCTTGGCTATATCTCTTTGGAGGTAGTCATACTAGATGATGAGGTGATCAAAATTGAATTCCGGCCATTAACACTCATCACGGTAGTTGATTTGGGCTTTTTGGATGTATATTGAAGTGTAAAGACCCATTTATTTCGGAGCAAATCCGGAGCAGAAATAAGGAAACATACTCGGAATATCCTTCATCTTCTCCTTCTTCCCAGAAAAGCACCAACTTTATTTCTGAGAATAAATTGAAAATTTCAATCATGCGTTTTGACAAGTTTCTGTGTGATAATACATCTTGATTCTTTGTCCGTTAGGATGGAGGAAATTTTGAACCTGCTACTGCCTCAAAACCTGTTGATAATTGCTATAGTGGAGAAAGATTGAAGGAGTCCTGTGATAACGTGATTGCTAACTGCAGCAAGAGCGGAGAGATCCTGTGAGTGAATTTTAATTTCATGTTCTTTCTAATAAGATGTTTGTGCATGTGGCCTGTCTTTGTGCAATTTTTGAGCAAGTCTAATTTGTTTTAGTTTAGTATGCCTGACTCTGTACGGTTATTGCTGCATGGTATAGGCTGATACTTGTATGAAGTCTGAACGGTTCATACTGCGTCGAACTTCTTTCTTTGTTTTGGCCCTTTTTCTTTTCCTTCTGTGAGTGTGAATGTGTACTATCATATACAGGTGCTCCTTAGCAGTAAAAAATAGCAAGAGAAGTCTGCACGCCATTGCAGATGGAGGCGCTTCCAGGTTTCTTGAATATTGGGTTCCGGTTCAGATATCTTTTTATCAGCTGGAGCAGTATTGTGAAGCTCTTCTTTCTAATTCTATTCATCTTTGTTCTTGCGAAAAAAAAGATACTAATGGGGCACTCCGCGAGACTCTTGTTACTAATGTTAGAAAGGTCTGTTTGGTCATTTTTTATCAAATTATTTTTCTGTGTGTATTATGGACAATAAACAGCGGCACCTGCATATCTCTAGTATAGGCGTCCACAGACTCCACATCGTATATATTTACGAGCTCATAATAGTTGGTGGAGATTATGCTGATTCTAAAATGTCACCTTTTTATGCCATTGTAAACTGAAAACTGTGTTCTGTCTTAGGGTATATATATGCATATACATTCTAACTTACATATGAATCTGGGCGGGTATGAAGGTGTATGTGGGTCCACACGAACTAATAATCCACCCTTTTTTGTGTCAGGAGTATGGCGTGTTTTTATCTGATGTGTATACATATGATATGAGTCTGAGGCTTATATGGGTATAGAAGAACTATAATTTGTTACCTTTTTTCTGTGCGAGGAATATGACATTGTAGTACATGCCTTGTAATGCGGATAATTTTTATTTATTTTTTTGAAACGGCAAATCTAACTCTAACATATTCTACTTCTACACTACTCCTTTACCACCTTATAACCCCAAATACACTTAAACCAACCTTATAACTACAAATATCCCTAAACGGCTAAACCCACCTTATGTCTCCGCCGGGGTTCGAACCCCCGACCTCTCCTGTGCTACTCCAGCACCACGTTATAACTCCCCTTGTAATGCGGATAATATTGCTTCTGTATTTTTTTTTGGGGGTACATCTGGTTACTGAGGTAGCTCTGTATTTTTTTATACATGATTTGCGAAAGCAATCAGTTTGTAACACAGAGAATGTTTTTCCATTGTAGTGTTGCGATCATCCTTTTCTCCTGGACATGTCTTTTCAAAAACGTTTGATTAAGGAGGAATTACGCCAAGATCCTGAAGTTGTAGATTTTGGTATAAAGGCAAGCGCCAAACTGGAAGTCCTTGATATGATGCTCACAGAAATTAAGTCACGAGGATCTCAAGTATTGATACTATTACAGGTATATTGATTGGGTTAGATTTTATTACTTACATTCGTCATTTATGCATGTAAATTGACCCCCTTCTTACTAAGTGAATTTGTAAAATATCTTCTGCATGTTAGCAGATGTTCTTTTCTTGATTTAATAAATGATTGTTCTTATTTTATGGCAGTTGCTTGCTTCTCCAGAAACGACAAATGTAGCTATATTGGATGACTTTCTGAGGAAAAGGTTTGGTCAACATAGTTTCGAATGGATTGATGGGAGTGCTCCCATGAGCAAGAAGCAAGCTACTGTGGATCGATTCAACAAGAAGGAAAATGGTGTGTTTGTTCTTCTTTTAGAAAAAGGTTCTTGCAGTTCAGCTATTAAACTGCTATCACTGGATAATATTATCATATATGGGAGCGACTGGAATGTATCAAATGACTTGAAAACCCTACAAAAGTTATCATTTGATTCAAAGCTAGTGCAGGTGAAAGTATTTCGCCTGTATTCCTCTTACACCATTGAAGAAAGATCATTAATCCTTGGAAAGAGGAATGTCGACGTCGACTTTGCTTTGTTTATGCAAACCAGTCGGGCTATTGCTGACAATTTGCTGATGTGGGGTGCTTCACATCTGTTCAGCAGATTGAACGACTTTCATGTCAAGTATTCTTCTCCATTAAATGTTTCATCGCAGCACTCATTCCTCAGTGAACTTTTGGAGGAGTTTCGTTCTATACTTGGTGGAAATTATGGCAATGGTGATGGGACATCATTAATCTCAAGAGCGAATAAGTTGGATGCCGGAGGGTACATGACCAATGTTCCTCTTCTAGGTGAGAGAGAAATTACAATGAAAGAGGGAGAGGAACCTCGGCTGTTCTGGAAAAATGCTTTGGAATTAAAAAGTCCACCACACTGGAAGCTTTTAAGGGTGCCAAGTTCGAGAAACCGGAAGAGAGTTGAATCAGATACAGACAATGGGGGTGTTGGTAACAAGCGCAGAAAAGCGGGGATTGAAAATAACGATCTAGCGGCAGTTCAAGTTGAACAAAATGAGCATCAAGAGGCCCAAGTCGCTGATGCTGAGAAAGGTAATAAATACCTTGAAGATCCCACTGGCACACTGAATGAGAAACATGCCAACCCTGACTTTAGTAGTTTTCTTTCTGTCTATTGTGTATTGCAGTTCATTTACATTTAGGTACTGAAAGTTTACCTTATCTAATTGCATTTTTAATCAATCTCAATCATTGAATGGTGTTATTGCAGCCAGTAATTTGAAGCTCAATCAAACTTCTCGTGTTTCTGAGTGTAAAGATCTGGAATCAATAGACAGGACTGTGTTGGCTGTGGACCATAATAGCTTCCTTAATTCTCTACTGGCGGAAGTAAAGAAACTCTGTGATGTTCTTAAATACTCGGTACCAATTTTTTTCTTCTCTTCTCCCTGTATTCTCATTCTTCAGGTTGTGTGGTTAGGCACTACTAGTATCCATCTTGCTATAGCACAGTATGCTGATTGTTGTTACCTTAGAGTTGTTGCTATATAATTAATCCATGTGGTGTTCTGAAATTCAGGAAAATGTCACTAACACGGCAATAAAGTTTCTGGAATATTTCACCAAGAATTTTCGCATCAACAGCGACTCACCACCAGCAATTGTGCAGGCTTTTCAAATATCTCTGGTCAGTTTTTTTCTTATGTACATGTCATTTGGGACCAGATGAGTATCTTTTCTATCTGAGGTTTCAAGTTTGGCGTCATGGCTATAGGCTTATGATAACATACCTTTGATTGAATTCTTTTCAGTTGCATTGTCATGGTGAATTAGACATAATAAATGCTGTTTTACGATACATTATCTGTTATGCTCGGCTTAAACATTGCTTATAGTGCTATCACAGTTTCTTGGTTGTAAAATGTTATGGTACATAAGCTTAAAAGATGCTAATTAGAGTTCTTAATGTAAAAGAGTTACGAAGACAAAGATCAAAATATAAATTGTCAAAATTGGACTGTCATTTATCAGGTTATTTGAATTTGTTTCGTTTTATGATAAAACACACCAACACTTTCACTAGGCACACACCTAATCTACGTTGCCCACATTATGCAAACATCAAAGAGATTATTTGTTTCACATGCTTTTCCTGTACTCTTCAATATGTAACCTTTTTCTTTTATTACCTTGGTGCATATTTTTGTATAAGCCAAACTATACTTACTTCTCGCAAAAGTGAGTTACCCGTGATTATCGGCCAATCAATCAGTTAGATATCAATATTAACTTAAACCAACTGTTCCCTTTTTTTCAATTTTCTCCAGATTTGAGAGTACACAGAGTACATTATGGGTCCTCTATACCTTTACAAATCTGCTTTCCCTTTTGCTCTTGCAGTGTTGGATTGCTGCCTCAGACTCAAAAGTGAAAGTTGATAAGGGGAGATCGCTTTTGATGTCAAAACACCATCTGAATTATCAATGCTCCGAAGAAAATACACGTTATGTATACCAAAAGATGAGGACTGTGTTGAATGCATATTTAGCTGAGCAGAATGGAGAATCATCTAATGGTGATGGAGGGGTAGTGCAACCTAAAGAGATTGGAGAAAAATTTGATGAACATGTTGAGATTAGAGGTGGTGGCAACGGGATAGACATTGGGATTGTTAAACTTCAGAAAAAATGTTCAAAGCGGCAGAAAAAACTCAGACGTAAACAGTCGAAGGAAATGCAGGAGTTTCACCAAATATGGGATGATAAGAAAAATGTTCTGAGAAAGGACTTTGAGTTGGAGTTGGCTTTCGTTCGAACTTTATATGAAGAAGGCCCAACCAGAAAGGAGAATCTCCATCAATTGGAGGATAAATATGCAGAGGATGTGAAAGAGCATGACCTTTTAAGGGATGTGGAACTTAAAAAACTTGAGGCCAAGCACTTAGCTGAGGTGAATGAAGAGCAAGAGAGGGTAGATAAATGGCTAAAGGAAGCAAAGGCCTGCTCCTCTGAACCTGCCATTGGTAATGGAGTGCCTAAAATAAAAAACTTGGTAACTAGTGATTGTCAATGTGAAGTGGGGGCGACCGAAATAGATAGATCATCAATGGATGTGGTTGAGCAGCCAACTCAGACAAAGTCTTCGTGTGATACAAGGGAACCAGCATGTATGGAACCTCCTACATCAGAGGAGCATCCAGCTAACTTGACTAGTGAGTCTCCAATGGTAGTGCCTGAAGCATCAACTGGTGAAACAGACCCAAATGAAAATGTGAGTCATTTTCAATTTATAGCTATGTTTTAAAACTCGGACCTGGAGGTCGGGCCAAAGTTCCCTCCGTAAG
>JAQRGC011537469.1:0-13283 GCA_028659135.1 Plantago lanceolata | reverse complement strand
AGGAAACAAATTGACTTCCAAAATCGATCCCTAACGCTTAAAGAGAAACAAACAATAATTGATAAATCCATTTTCAAACGAGTCCAAAAGTTTGGGGCGTTACACACACTACACTAACACAACTTTCATAAGTAATACGATTACACATACATACAAAATAGATAATCCAGTTGCTAGAACAAATCCACAATAGACTACCAAAAGACCAGTTCACATGACCATACTACAGTCATTCAATACAGGTGTTAAAGTTCATATAAGTCTTAAACTAAAGAACATACTAAATGCAGAATCATCAAAGATACGATTACTTAATGGCCAGCATCAAAGTTCAGTAGTAAGGGCTTGACTTCTCTTCGCTCTCCACAACCTTTCCTAATGTGACACTTGCCCCATCACATAGTTGGAACTTCCATTATAAACCTCTCTGCGTTTTCACTATCAAATGGGACAGAACGATCCAGAGGAATCTTAGGCTGGGGAGATTCGTCAATGTACCACCTTTCACCATAAATTTCCTGCCTCATTACATCCTTCTCACCTTGCAGTGTCATATCTTTATGCATTTCCATTGCTATTTCATGAATATCCATTGGTTCGAAATCCTTGTCAATACGAGGGATACCTTTTGGTAGCAAGTAAGAGAAAGCAGACTTCCCAATGTTGAACGCCCCAGGTTTTTTGATAATCTCACGATCCTGCATATACACACGAGCAATCTTCCTGTTGAATTTGTTGGCATTTGCCCACACACCTTCCAGTGCTTCTTCACATGTGACCGAAACCAAACCACCTGGAATACCTTCATATGATACCATAATCTTGCAGGGAGTAGCACAGTTGGTTGCATGACCATTTGACTAAACATGAAATGTTCTGGGAGCTGGAAGTTAGCAGGATCAACATTGTGGATGTATCGAACAAATCCACCTTCATACTCCACCTCTTCACCCTTAAGTTGTTGCCACCTCCCACCAATATGAACCTCTATCGACCTCAGGTGAGAGGGGTAACCTATATTAGTAAACATATTCAAGTTTCGCATCAAAACTTTTGTACACGACTCAGGGCCAACAAAAACAAACCACTTAACAAACATCAACAACTTGTCAGATTGTCAGAAGATTAACAAGTACAATACGCCAGAACAATTGAATTGAAATTCACTTGCACATCATAAATGAAACTACTAATATCCCTATACATTAGCAAAGATTTTTCTTGTAACATTAATACATATATGTGCAGTTCAGTAAACTCATGTTTGTTTCAAAACTTATACTTGCGTCAACTTACTTGTTTTGCTACTACTACCACGTGGCCTGCTCCCCCTTTTCTGTGTTATTCTGCCACCATCGATGTTTACTGACTTTCCGAAACCTGATTTAATAATAATTAGCACAACCATTTGTATGTGAAATGAAATTATTCAAACGACTATCAACTTCGTACTAAAGCAGCAGAGTATTCATGATAACCTCGTTTCTTAGTTTCATTTGGCACTGACGTTTCAACCTGATTACTTCATGTAACATTAAATCACAGGTGTAAGCTCTCAACTCAGAGTTACAACCCCAATAATAACAATATGGATATAATCGAAAAGTTTAACAAATGCAATACCAGTATTCACGAAACATTATCTCAAAATCTAAACAGATCACTTGGACCTCTCATTTGTAGTATGAAAAAGACTTCATTCATCTTCAAAATCAAAACTTATACTTTCATGAACTTACTTGTTTTGTTACGACTACCAGGTGGCCTCCCCCTACCCCTTTTCTGTATCATTCGTCCACCACAGTCGTTTATAACCTATCGAAACCTGTTTCAGTAAAAATGAGCACAAGCATTTGTACGTCACAACAAATTAGTCAAAAGATTATTAACTTCCATCTAAACCAGCAGAGGAATCATCATAACCTCGTTTTTTAGTCGTTTTTTGCACTGACGTATCAACCTCATCACTTCATGTAACATTAAATCAGAAGTGTCAGCTGTAAACTCAGACTTCCAACCGCAATAATAGTAACATCGGTATAATCTAAAAGGTTAATCACTGAAAAAAGCAGCATGCAAGCAACATTATCTCAAATTCTCAATAGATCTGTTTACTTCTAAATCATCTGTGAAACGATTTGTCATGTTTCAACAGAAAGCTAAAACCACCCACTACCCATCTTAACTCTTAATGACAGTCACTGAAATCACACACTACCAATATGAACAATTAATTAAAGAAACGAATTGACAGATTTCTAACTATTCTTCAAAAAAAAAGTGACTGAAAACAAAAAGTATCAACACACTGAACTACAATAGCATGCATCAACATTGTACTCAATTGAGAAGAAATCCAAAAACCTCACGAAATTATGAACATTTCAGTAATTGAACTAACCTTTCCTGTTTTTGCTGACTACAGAACGGCCGCGCCTCTTCACGATGGAGTTGTCGGACACTTCTTCTATCACCGAAGCCTTTTACATGACGGTCTGTCGGAGCTGACCGTGATTGTCTTTCAAATGATGAATATACAGAATGAGCAGAATTGAAAAGTGAAGAGTGAAGGAGATGAAGAGTCTAGTCCCTAAAGCTTTGTTTTTCTTTTTTCAATTTAGCCTACTAAGGTCTTGTCAACATCACACTTAACTTTTCACTTTTGAATTAATGTAGAGTTCCAACTTATAAGAGTAAGCCTACACATAAGCAAATAAGTGTCTAACATGTGCATGAATCCACAAACCATTTTAAGTGTCTAACGTGTGTATTACAATTGAGGCAAATTTCCAAAACCGTTCAATTTAGGTTACACATTTGAACATACCTATGTTGTAACATAGAAAACGGGAATATTCCAAATAACAAAATCAATGTTATAAGAGTTAGCTCATTTCCAAAATGAGTGTCCCACGTGTTTATGTAGCTACCTATTTTAGATAAGTTGTTAGACACTTCTTTTCGTCAGCTCGTTTTATGTGTTCCTTCATCAATCCTATTTCAAAAGTTTATGTACTTCCCATGCCTAATACTAATCAGTGCAATTAGTACTCACTCAAAACGAGTGTCTAACTTGTATAAGATTACATGTTAGACATGTGTATTGTTAAACACTTGCACGTTTACTATGTCAGACACATTTTCTTTACGTTAGCCATCCCTTTACTTAGTTTGATATGTTACATGCATGCCAGACATCTATTTCAACTTCCAAATTCCATGTTAGATAAATACACATGACTAATACATAATAAATAATATTTCCCAAAAAACCTTACAAATGAGTGTGTAAAGAAGTACTTTACAATAAGTTACTTGATAATGTTTTCCATACACGTAACGACAAGTTTAACGGAACTATTTAAAACTGTGAAACCTAGGTTAGACATTTGAAAATAAACAGTTCGTAATATCGAATACTTAAATAATACACATAGGAAATTCCGTGTTAGACTCTTACAGGATTGTACTGGTTCACACATATCCCGTGGAAATCACACCTTCAAATAGTCGTATACGTAAAGACTACCTCACATGGAATTCTAAGTTAATCGAAATTATCTCTCTATTGGATTAACTTGTATCCACATGATTATCCAAGTAATACTGCTAAAGGCGTTTACTACAAATTTATTTATAATGTTTTGTTTCTATATGCTATGAGACGAACTTTATTTTTTGTCATTTTCTCACCTTCTTTACCGTAACGGTAAGACTTGTCGAACATGCATTATATGTGTCCATGAATGTTAGACACGCTTAACTTATATCATTCATACTTACATAATTTTTTCATTCAAAGCTGTCACACGTACTTACCGTAGTGCATTACATGTCAAGCATCGGTTTTAAGATTTTCAAAATGTAAGACACTGATCTACAACGAAAACAATTAAAACATACACAAACTTGTTCAGATCCAGATTTTACAAAAAATAAAGACTTGTTTCGTACATGCTGCATACATCCAAATTTTACAGAATTTGAAAGAAACACCTTTGTCTCCACAGTTTGATACACCTTGCTTTTTCTAAAACTCTACTCATGAAGCCTACAAAGGATACTTAAACTCAATCTATTCATACCCACGGTTGCGATTCTGTAGACACCGGAAAGTGTATGTTTCATGACTTTCAGAGTGCGAGACATACCATGGTCTTGGCACCCCCAATTTCAGAGCAACTAATTCCTCCCTCTCCCTACGTTCAGCAGTTTCCCACATTGCATTGAAAGCCTCAGTGCATGGGTGCTTCCACAATGCGTGGATGTCCTCAGGGATTCGGTAAGTCTCAACCAAACTGCCGTCTACCATGTCCTGTTCAACCAAAGTGTCCTGGTAATAAATAGCCAGGTGCTTCCCCAAAATGTGAGACACATCTTCAGATGTCTGTATAGGTCTTATAGTGATGGATGGACAATAGGTTGGCCACCCATCCATCACAATACCCATACATAGTAAACCATTAATATTTGGCTTTGTAAGCCTTCCCATCACAGCTCTACAAAGATCAGTGTAGTCAAATGGCGCATTCCCGTCCCGCAAGTAGATGAAGGCCCTTTCCCTCCCTCGTACTTCATCCAACCGTCATCATGCTCTTGGAGACGCCCCATGTAGTGCACAAGGATGGTGTCTGGAACAGGGCCACAGGGGTCTGCATTATGAGTACGAGAATGTGTTTAACGGGGTTGTTGATAAACGGTAAACTATACAGTCAGACACCGAAATTGAAACCTAAGGTAACGTCCCCGCAACTTCATTTAAATATTACAATCAACACCACAGCATCAAAATACATCAAACATACATACGCATCCTAACACAATGCTTTCATAGGTATACAATCAGCAATCACCAAGAACTATCAAAACAGGCAAGGTTTCAAATTTGACAAACCAACACTTCAGTAGTGACAATGCACAAAGGCATGCCTTGAATTCACTTCTCTAACACAATCACAAAGTTTGTAACAATCAGATAATAAGAAAAATTAAGTTGCTAATTAACAACAAGCAATCAAACATGACAATTCTAGTTGGCAGAATAGTGGCATTATTATTCATCAACACTGATGCTCTTATGATACTTATAAATGTGGTCACGTAATTGTGAGGTATTGAATTGCATTATATAAGACAAGTTGAAAGATTACATACTTGCCCTCATCAACCATCAAATTAACTGTTTCTTAACACAAACACAACCACTCTCAAAATATCAAACTCTGGTGCAACAAGTAAACACTAACAAAATAGCTGTTATCTTCTGCTGTTCCTGCAGAAGCAGCAAATATGTTCTCTTCCTATGAATTCAAACACATATGATTGTAACAGTCATACTCTGAAATACAATAAACCTCTAATTACAGTGTTGGAGGGAAGAGGTACTTTCATCTATCTTCTCTACAAACCACTCGTATATCAATAAATGCCATTATATCAATGAAACTTCTCCAACACAAAGTTCAACTAATCCAAGATGACATAATTCAGCAACACTACTACAGGTTCCAGCCATGTAAGATAAACAAATCAATTTACAAGATACGAAATTCACTTAATTCAATTGACAGTATCCTATTCAACTTACTTGGTTTGTTCTTGCTTCCCTTTGGCCGCCCTCTTCCGTGTTTTCCGATGCCAGATTTAGTGGTGTTGCCTGCCGGAATCTCATCGGTGGTCGCCATCTAGCCGTTTCCGATTTTTGTATTGGGATTAGCGAGAAGGAGAAGCAATTAGAAGTCGATTGGAATCTCGGGTTCAAAACAACAAAATATAGTCGGTTGGTCTAAAAAGCTCTGACCCGATTTTTACGAGACCAAATACGGGCTTTAAATTGAGACAATAATAATTTCAAAACACACTACGTACAATCATTGAATTCCGAGTTGTACCCACTCACAACGAATGTCCAACTTTTATATGATTGTATTTAGACACGCAGAAAGGAATCACCTGTACCTTTTCTATGTCAGACACTCTTTCTTTAAAAGCTTTATCAACCCCCTTCGATTATTTCGATATGTTAGACACTTGTCTGCAAAATGTTTTTACACACATTTATGCTTTATATGACCGACACAATTTTTAGTGTTAGACACTTGTTGTATAGAACAATCTACATAACATATAATGGCTTAGGTCATCCAAAAGAACACATCTTTGCTTCATCAATCCTAGTTCAAAAGTTTACATACTTACAATGCTCAATTGTAAACAGTACAATCATTAATTTAACGAAACGAGTGTCTAACATGTATAAGATTATATGTTAGACACGTTTTTCGGCAAATTCGTTTAACTTGGTATTTACTAAGTGGATTACGTGTGTATCAATCAACACTCAAACGAAACAATTGTATAATCCATATAAGATCCTATGTTAGACACGTGTTATACTATTTCTATGCCAGACACTCATTCTTTAAAAGTTTCAGCCATCCCTTCAGTTAGTTCGATATGTTAGAGACTTGTCTGTAAACATTTTTACACACATATATGTTTTCTATGACATGCACCATTTTAAGTGTTAGACACTTGTTGTCTAGAACAATATACATAACATAGAATGGGTTAGGTCATCCAAAAGAAGACCTCTTAGCTTCATCAATCCGAATTCGAAAGTTCACCTACTTACCATGCTCAATGCTAAACAGTACAATCAGTACTCCAACAAAACGAGTGTCTAACATGTATATGATTATTTGTTAGACACGTGTTTCGGCAAATTCGTGTAACTTTTTCTGTACTAAGTGGATTACATGTCTACCAATCAGTACTAACTCACAACGAATGTCCAACTTGTATATGATCATATGTTAGACACGTGTAAGGAAACACCTGTACGGTTTATATGTCAGACACTGTTGCTTTAAAAGTTTTATCCATTCCTTTAGTTATTTCCTAAGTGGATTACGGGTGTACCAATCGGCACTCAAACGAAACAAGTGTATAATCCATATAAGATCCCATGTTAGACATGTGTTATACTATTTCTATGCCAGACACTCATTCTTTAAAAGTTTCAGCCATCCCTTCAGTTAGTTCGATATGTTAGAGACTTGTCTGTAAAACATTTTTACACACATATATGTTTTCTATGACAGGCACCATTTTAAGTGTTAGACACTTGTTGTCTAGAACAATATACATAACATAGAATGGGTTAGGTCATCCAAAATAAGACCTCTTAGCTTCATCAATCCTAGTTCGAAAGGTCACCTACTTACCATGCTCAATGATATAAAGTACAATCATTACTCCAACAAAACGAGTGTCTAACATGTATATGATTATTTGTTAGTCACGTGTTTTGTAAAATTCGTGTAACTTTTTCTTTACTAAGTGGATTACATGTCTACCAATCAGTACTCACTCAAAACGAATGTCCAACTTGTATATGATCATATGTTAGACACGTGGTAAGGAAACACCTGTACGGTTTATATGTCAGACAGTGTTGTTTTAAAAGTTTTATCCATCCCTTTAGTTATTTCGATATGTTAGACACTTGTATGCTAAAGTTTTTTACACACATTTATATTTTCTATGACCGACACCATTTTAAGTGTTTTACACACATTTTAAGTTTTTTACACCATTTTTACACTTGTTGTCTACAACAATCTACATAACATAGAATGGCTTAGGTCATCCAAAAGAAGACATATTAGCTTCATCAATCCTAGTTCGAAAGTTTATGGATTTACCATGCTCATTTCTAAACAGTACAATAAGGACTATAACGAAACGAGTGTCTGACTTGTATAAGATTATATGTTAAACACGTGTTTCATCAAAATTGTTGACATTGTTATTGACTAAGTGGCTTACGGGTGTACCAATTAGCACTTAAACGAAACAAGTGTCTAATACATATAAGGTCACATGTTACACACGTGTTTTAGTAGGATCGTTTTACTTGTTCTTTACTAACTACATTACGTGTGTACCAATGATTTAAGTGTCCATATATTTCGGGCACTCTTTTATATGCTATATGGTTGTTAGGCACTCATACCAAAGGGAGTTTTCCGATGAACCTAAGTCAGACACGTGTGTGCTCAGATGTTGCAACACCTTTTAGTTTTCTATGTCAGACACTTTTTCTTTACTTAAACGAAACAAGGGTCTAACCGGTACAAGATCATATGACAGACACGTGTTGTGGTAGAACAAGTGTCTAACACATATAAGATCATATGTCAGACACGTGCTTCGGATGAAGCATTTTACTTGTTCTTTACTAACTAATTACGTGTTAGGCACGGGTTTTGGTAGGATAGCCTTACTTGTTCTTTACTAAGTGGATTACGTGTGTACCAATGATTTAAGTGTCCATATATTCCGGGCACTCTTTTATATGCTATATGGTTGTTACGCACTCATACCTTAGGGAGTTTTCCTATGAACCTGAGTCAGACACGTGTGTGCTCATATGATCAAACACCTTTGAGTTTTCTATGTCAGACACTTTTTCGCTTCTCAAACGAAACAAGGGTCTAACAGGTATAAGATCATATGTCAGACAGGTGTTGCAGTAGAACAAGGGTCTAACACGTATCAGATCATATGTCAGACACGTGTTTATAATGAGGCACTTTACTTGTTCTTTACTAACAAAATTACGTGTGTAGCACTAATTTAAGTGTCCATATATGCCGGACACAAATTTATTATAACATACATGGTTAAGCACTCCTGCCTAAGGGCTCAAAGGTCGAAAACACCTTTATGTTGAAGGTTTACCTATTGCATTTCAGACACACTTTCTTTAAGCAAACAAAACAAGTGTCTAACCTATATAAGATCATATCTTAGACACCTTTATGTTTTCTATGTTAGACAATATTTCTTTAAAAGTATGCTCCACCCCTTTTGTTAGTTCGAAATGTTAGACACTTGTGTGATAAATATGTTGAAACGCCTTTCTATTTTCTATGTATGACACTCTTTTTACTGATAGCCACTCGTTTCTTGTAACAATGTACATGGGTTAGTTCATACGAAAGAAGTGTCTAACATATATAGATTCATCAAGCCTAATTCAAAAGTTGACCTACTGACCATGCTCAATGCTAAACATTGCAATAATTACTCACACAAAACTAGTGTGTAAACTGTAATACTAGATCGTATGTTAGACACTTGTTGCGGTAAAATCTTTTACATTGTTCTTCACTAAGCTTATTACGTTTGTACCAATGATTTAAGTGTTCATATGTACAGGGCACTCATCTAGCAACATGACATTACCTATTCATGCAAAAGTCAGATGCAACCATTACCACAACCAAACTATTAGTTGGACGTCTTAAATACCCTGTTCTTACAAAAGACAAGTATTATACAAAAAAACCAACCAAGTTCATACTAATCTACAGTTCACCATTACATGCTAACATATATCAAAAGATAAAGGTAAGTTCCAGTAAGTTCAATAGTGAAATACTTTAAGTTAAAAATCATGCTTAAACGGTCGTTCCTCCATCTTGATATCTGGTTTTCGTACATTACGAAGGTTATACTGTTTTGCTGTAGGCCACAAAGACACATACCATGGTTTCTGAACGCCACTGTTGAAGGCTTCAACTTCCTCCATTTCCCTTCTCTTAACTTCTTCCCACCTGCTCCTGAACAAATAACCCCTAGAGAAGCTCCACATCGAATAGATGTCATCTGGAATCCTATATGTCTCCACTAACTTCCCCCTGGTGCGCCTGTTGTGGACAAGATCTTCTTGGACATAAACTGACAAGTTCTTCTCCAACAATTCTGCCACATCTGTAGATCCTTCTATTGGCTTGATTGTTATGGTTTGTTAGGACAATGGCCACGTGTCCTGAACTGTCCCCTTGCCATGAGTGTCTACCCGCTAGGATGTGTTAGGGGACCCTTTACTGCTCTACATAGTTCGGTGTAATCAAAGTTGGAATTCTTGTCAGACAAATGGATGTATGCTCTCCCACCCCTATCATACTTGACTGCTCCATTGTTATCATGTATGAATCGTCCCCTATAGTACACTGCAATTGTATGTGGTACAGTTTTCGGTGCACCTGAAAAAACAATCAAACAGAACAAAGGTATCAATTCAATTTCACACAGAACAAAGGTATCAATTCAATGTCTTAATAGATATCAATTAAATTTCACACTTATCATTCTACATGTATAAAGTTCCAAGTAGGCAACAACTTTTACATATTTACAGAAACACCGTGGAACCGCTACTCAATATTAATTTGCAACCAAATAAAAATTGACAAGTCAATACAATTTGCGCCATAATGCTAATTGAAGTTGTTTGAATTATGAACTTTTGAGGTACACGTATAATACTAAAAAATATTATATTGTAAGTATCAAACAATGAATTTGAGTTGTGGAATCTATTTTTAATAGATTTCAGTTTAAACGAACTTACCGTTTTGCTCGTAGAAGCATTTGGATGTCCCATACCCATCACCTGAGTAGAAGCTCCTGGACAAGCTTTTTCATCACCCACACAGGCCGTCAGTAATCCTTTAACAATAAATACAACACGTTTAGATCAGCTCAATACCATAACTACATGTCAGATTTGAAGAGATTATCCTAATATTAACACATTAATCAAAACAATTGCAATATACACATTTATATAATCATTTTAATTGTAACAAAGAATTTATGTTTAAATTAAAAAACAGAGACTTCAGTGTGAATAATCATTTATGTAACTTACGTGTCATGTTCTGACTAGCACTTGGTCTTCCTCTTTCAGTGTTTTTAGTATCAGGTACAACAGAGTCATTTCCATCAACAATAGAAGCCAAAAGTTCTACTTAAACATGATTCATTATAGAGTTAGAT
Organism: Plantago lanceolata; assembly: GCA_028659135.1. Taxonomy (NCBI): domain Eukaryota; kingdom Viridiplantae; phylum Streptophyta; class Magnoliopsida; order Lamiales; family Plantaginaceae; genus Plantago; species Plantago lanceolata. The sequence continues at coordinate 2,432 of JAQRGC011537469.1, read as the reverse complement.
GACAGTAATAACATTGCTACAAAACTTTATTACAACATTAACATGAATAGACCAATTGTCAAGAGTAATTTAATGTTGTTAAATGAATGAATACACCTACTGGTAGTACACCAAAGGTTTGGTAAGAAACTTATTACCGCGGGAACTTACTTGTTTTCTTTGTACTCCCACGTGGCCTTCCCCTCCCCCTTTTCTGAGGTAACGCTGTGGCAGAGCCCTTTCCTCCTACCAAACCTTCCAATTGTATTGACATTAGCACAAAGTCTCTCATATTCATCAAATGATTAAGTAAACAAGGCTAAGTGGATTGACTACTTATATACTATGAACCTGGATTGACTACTTAAAATGAGCAGAACATTATATCTAACTTCAAGCAATAATTAACGACTATCCAGTTACTTCTTCATCATCATACTAATCATCATAATCAACCTACATTACATCACATCTGTTACCCGTAAACTAAGACATCCAACCTACAAAATAGTTACTTTCATATCATCTAAATCTCAAACAACTGAAATAGCAGCATGCAAGCAATATTATCTCAATAGATCTGTTTTGTACTATTTCATTTGTTTACCGATTTTGGCATGTTTAAAAGATCCCAACATTCTATCTGCAAGACAAAATCACCAACTGAGCATATAAAGTCATCATCACAGTCACAAATTTACATTGTCCTAACTATAGTTCAATCTTAATTACTCACAACAACAAATAAGTTCAGATCGATCTACAACAGCATGCATCAACATGGTACTCAATTGACAAGAAAGTTCAAAACCTAATGAAATTATAAACAAGAATTGAGTTATTCAACTTACTCTTCTTGTTTTTGCTGCCTAAAGGACGGTCGCGCTTCTTCGGCATGGTCTCGCCGGCGACTTGGTCTACGACGGGATGGATTTCCATGGCGGGTTGTCGAACAGGGTTGGACATGACTTGGTTTACCTGAATTCGGATGACAACGATGGAAGTGAAGAAGCTGACAAATGAAAAGTAATGGGTGAAGAAGATGAAAATAATCTCTCACTTTATTCCTTTTTCAATTAATTATCCCACTCAAGTGTAGTCAACATCATACTCAATATTTTCCTTTCTACTCATATTCATGCTCAACTTATAAGACCAAGCTCAAATTCAAAAATGAGTGTCTAACATATGTTTACACCTTATTACATGTGAGACATGTCTCACACTTATGCAAAATCAATGTTACATTTTTACACATATAAGTGTCTAAAGAACAACTTTTGAAAAATGTAATGGCTATGGCTAATCATTGTGAAACACGTAATCCATGAAATCCATAGTTGAAATTTAAACCTAACGATTGTGTAGAAAAGATTTACATACTAAGCCACACATGAAAATGATACGAATGTTAGATATTGGTCTGACGATTTACATTTCCTCATGTTAGTGTAATACGTGTTCCACATTCAATCTCATATCCTATAATGGCATTATTTCCATACACAAGTAGCCTTTATGGTACGAGACCAAAAGCAACCAGTGTCTAACTTTTATATTCAATGAAATACGGGTCAAAACCTCATATCCAAGTGTGTTTTAAATAACTTTTATCAAACAACAATTTGCCGTAACACAAAGGTGTTAGAGACTAGATGACCATTTCGGTTGGTCAATTCGGTTATTGAAACCAGCTCGACTACGTCAATCCGGGTACCGACACCTAATTCCGTAGTCATTACATGTGATGGAAATCTTTTACAATTGTTCAATCCGGTACGTGTCTATGTATGCTGCTAGGCATGTAGTTACAAATTGTTTGAAAGTAGAACGAATTTCTAAGGAAGTGTTCAATTACCTACGAGTTTCTAATAAATTTAACGACTATATACAAGTCGCAAACACCTACATATGGCTTACAATATTAATTCGCCGGGAAACACCAATTACACCGGTTACTCAACACATGTGCGCAATGCACGAACCGAAAAGCCATAATCATCAGACACGTGTCCAAGAAACATGTCTCTAATTGCCAAAAATACCTACATATGTGTTATGCTTGCCCAACAACACAAGTTACACAATTCTACTCAACACACGAAACCAAAGTATGATCGAAAGAGCAACAATCGTTCACACGTCTTTGTCGGTCACCCACAATGTTAGACATTTGCTGACTAAGTCATTTCAATAGATGACTCATATACTTCGTTAAATTGCAACTTAATTGCTTTGCCAAAACACATTACATCGTTTTATCAATACAGGGCCGAAAGGCATGATCCAAATAGCAATAAGCGCCAGACACCTTCTCTTGAAACAAGTGTCTACTAGACAAATACACATACATACGGATTAAACACTCAATTGGTCCGAAAAGACGAGTTACCATGTTCACTACAGCTAAATAAGCAATGTATGATCCCAATAGAAACAAGCGTTAGACATTG
>JAQRGC011537451.1:0-13130 GCA_028659135.1 Plantago lanceolata | reverse complement strand
AACAGGAACAACGACGGATTTTATCCGTCACTATAAAGGTTGTGCGTCACACCACCTAGACACAATTTAATTGAGCCTCGCATGGGGTTACGTAGGCTCTGTTCTTTTCGTCTGAAAAGAATTGAACAGAACTGACTGAACAGAACTGAATTGATCTGAAGAGAACTGAAGTGCAGTACAAATTATAACTAAGAAAGACTAAACAGAACTGAAATAAAAGAAAGAGAACTGAATTGAAAAATAATGAGTTTTCAGATAAAAAGAATAGAGCCGTACGGGATAATATGACACATTGAAGTGAGTCTCGCATGTGAAGTCTCTTTGTTCCGTAGATGAAGGGTGTCACGTATCAGGGTAATATGATTTTTATGATCACTTTGTCTTCTAATGTGTAACTAGACTAATTTGGCCAAACATCTACACTCACCACAAACGCCAATTACCTTAGTAACTTTTAAGTTTAACTATTTAATCCGTTAAGTATTATTTGTCGGCTTGTTAAACGCAGTAGTAAACCATAATAGTCGTAAAAATTCACTGGACGTGCTACTGTATGACTGTATGACAAACCTAATCCAGATCAAGACATGCAACTTTACGAGCATAAATTTCATAAAGATTTTTAGTGAGTTGCTGGAATCCACAAAGACACGAAATTAGGCCGATTCACACGTAATTAAGCAAGATTTCAACTCAAAGTGGGGGCTGCAAGACACCTTTTCATTTTTAAAAATCCTAATTTCAATGTTTACCCGACAATTGTAAATCATTTTTGACATTTAGCTACTGTTCATCCCGTGAATATTGTTCAATCAAATCACACCCCAAATTTTTAATTTGCGTTTTCACTTTCATCATTTTCATTTTTCATCTTTGATGCAGACCTTCAACTCATGGACAAAAACAGTAAGGATTTTGTTCGACAACAAAGAAATATCTTATCGGCGACTCCGAAGGACATTGATTAAACCTTCATTGTCGGCAAGAAATAAAAATTATTCTTCGCAGATTTCATTTAACTTTGTGAATAGTTAAATTTATTTTAACTTAAGTGGAGTCCATAATATATTTCGACGACTGAATTAGTACTTTTTTTAAAAAAAACGGTAAATCTACTTTATACTACTCATATATCAACTTTATAACTTTAAATACGCTCAAACCAACCTTATAACTCAAAATAATCATACTCTAGCACCTCTACTACCGCAACCTCTCATGTGCTACTTTAGCACCTTTACCACCGCACCACCTTATAACTCCTGAGTGAGTTAGTACTCAACGATGTAATAGTGTGTGGTAGTAGTTAGATTCCTTTTGATTCAATTGAAAAAGAAAATTGAATTGTATAATTCTCAACTAACAAATTTGAACTGAATTGAAAACGGATCCTTTTTTTTAATCAAACAGATTATTAGTGCTTCTATTAAATTTCTTCGTTTAATCTTCGATTCTAAATTCTAACCACTACCGAACACCATTATTCCAGCATATGTTCTTCTAAAACCGGGCAAGTAGTGTGTGTCAGTGTGTGCATTGATCTGTGCGTCTCTACTCTCTAAACTCGCTCTATGTCTAGAACCCAAATAAATGTGAGCAACGGCGGCACCAAAGGCGCGTGTAACATCTCATAAATCCATATTACACACCACAATATGTCAATATCTAGTTGTCGGTGTGGTCTTTGTATACTCTGTATGTCAACAAGTGTATAATCCAAAAGTAACAAGACAATTCTGTACATAGATGTAAACCAAATGTCTCCTTTCACTGTTCATATAGATAACTTTCAATATGTATATTTTCAAGTATGTTAACATATTAAGACAATTATAGTACACTAGCCATCTCAAAGATGGCAGCAGATACAACAAAATTGACGAATAAATTAACCAACAATGAAAAATAAAAAACCTACCGCTTAAACACCGACTTCTAAACAATTTGAGATCACAGCAGTTGGTTCTAACGGTATAAACAAGCACTCTCTGGCCTATAAACTTCGGTGCCAAACTAACCCCGAGAGATACGAATAAAAAGAATTGTGCGGCTTACTGAGTAACGGGCAATTGTGTTTCTTTTTTCTTGCAGTTAGCTCCTGGCTTCCTTTCTACATCTCCCGAGTTCTTTTTGCGTACTTCTCCACACTAAGAATCATCTGGGTGCCGCTTAAACTGAGTTTTCAAAAAAGTTGTAATAAGTACCATATTTACAACTGGGTCATTATGAGTCCTCATTAGAATCTGCAGCCCGTTGCCTCACAATCATTTCATTGAAAGCAGCTCTTCGTCGGTTTTCAGACTGATGTTGCTGCCGTAGTGTATGCTCCTTCAAATCTCTGTTTCAGGTAGAATATTAGCAAATTAGTACACATTATACAGAAAAGATTTCACTAATGTTCTACGATATGAAAGCAAGATGCAGATGACAATTGACAACACTACAAGGCCTGGACATGAGAGGTTGGAGGTCCAAACCCCGACGGAGACAGAAGGTGGGTTTGGGTTATTTGGAGTTATAAAGTTGGTGTAGGTGTATTTGGAGTTATAAGGTGGTAAATTAGTAGTGTAGGAGTATGAGTAGGATAGAATTTGATTTGCTGTTTCACAAAACAAAAACAAAAAACAGAAAAAGGCCAGTACTAAATATGTGTTCATAACGTTACAGGATTTCTGAATTTTAATTAATTCAGGCTGGCAATAAATCATCAGAAAAACTCGGTCAAAAAAATTTGAAGAACCAGAATGCTCCACTGCCTGATTACTGTTAGACCGTTTTTGTAAAACCATTAAGTGACTGGAATCAGATAATCAAGCAATGACAAGCAAAAAAAAATAGCTAACATTAGTAAAAAGGCCGATCAATTAGAAGAGGAATTAAGCATAGCACATTTTTATAATCATATACAACCATGTCGATTAAAAACTTAGTCCGCCTACTTCTCACCGTATTTCAATTATTATAGGATCAAATTCAGAAAAGACAAAAGCATTGCAAAATTGGCATGAAAACTTAAAATATACTTTCCTGGTTTCTTTTGGAATAATAATGGAACTTGAAAAAAGTAATTATTTATACCGAGTCTAGACAAGTATATACATGTAGTTCGAGAATATTTGAAAGTGTTTGTCAACAAACCTGCATCGCGGGACAGTGCACTGAGATTCTTTGCATGTTCGTGCGTGAAGCTGAAGTAGATTCCACATTTTCTTGCATAGGATGCAACCACCACCAGCACGTACCTTGCACGCCATACCATGGCGGAAAAGTCCCTTTACCTTGCGACAATTAGGATATTGGCACTGTGCTGACCGACACCGAGAAGCATGCACGAGGAGTTCAAGCATTTTCTTCAGCTGGAAGAGCAAACAGATAATGTAAATTTTCCTTTGCTCTGAACAAAATGCTCCATTATCACTAGCTCAGTAGGCTAAATAACACTTGATACGTAAACATCAGAAATAAAACTTTTACTTGTCTACATTATAGTTCAGGCACTGTGCAAGACCTTCATCTATACATTAATCACATTTATTTATGTACTGTTGGCTTAGTGATTAAAACCTTACATATACTACAACTACAAAAAGAAAAGAAAAGAAAAAGAAAAAGAGAGTACATTATTCTGATAAGAACCAAATATCAGATACTAGATGTCACCAAAAAGTCTCTCTTTGGGTAAAGAAGTGTAATGAAGCACAAAAGAATGGGGCATTTCATTGTGAAGGAGAGAAAAAAATATGAAACCTTCAGACCCTTGAGACAGAATTAAAGCAAAGAGGAGAAACCATTTACCTGCATAACCCGCAGCGCCCTCGCTTCTGTATTCTGTGCACTGGATGAATAACTAATTAACTTGTGAGGATGACTCATTCCCCGATCCTTCTGATGACAAGAATTGCACACATCATACTCAGGGCATGTCTCACAGCGCCAACCTTGCCCAGTTTCTATATCTTGGTGGCATAAATTACATGTTGCCACAAAAGCAGGGGCTGTTGGATTATGTAGATGATAGAGAACCATCATCGAAGAATGTTTAGCACGGCGAAGGGTGTCATACTGATAATGGTTTCCTTGACAAAGGCTAAGAAATGCCTGTCTAGTGTCAAAGAATTCACTTTCAAGAACGTCATCTTTATCTTTAGTGCTGTCGGGGATTCCCTGGATTTCAACCTGCAAGTACATACGTATTTTAGCCAAATTTTTACCTAGGTGAAAGGAATGAAGAAAAACATTAGTCAAGGAGCAATGTCAGCAACAACTGTCCTTTGGACTTACAGGGTAAAGGGCATGCTTGTCCTTTTGGTTGATGGGATGTCTCTCCCTGTCCTCACGTCTCCGCTCGGCCTCATAGCACCTAAAGGGACAAAATAACATATGGGTCAACCGATTTATCTGGAACCCCACAGCTAAATGAGGGGTACTAGAATATTACTTATAGCATAAAGCATCAACAATGATGCAAACCGCAAGTCGACAAAATACTTACTTTTCACACAGCTGAAAATTTCTGCATTGTCTACAAAACCAACTTCTTCCACATACCATGAGAATGCAGCAGTGTGTGCATGTAGGCTGTAAGTTAACCATGATAAAATCTTCCTTCATCGGAGATATAGTCTCACCAAGCTACAGGAAGAAGTAGCAATACATTAGCAAGAAACATGGCAGTAATACAAAGCTAATATATAAAACACGGATAAGCTATAACAAAGCAGAAAAGTGGAAGAGTAGAGAAGTGTAAATATAAATACTTACTTTATGCATTAACATCAGATCCTTCGACGCCTTGCCCGAAAGATCAAGTTGGCCTGATGCCTTAAGAGCCCGTTTCGAAATGGTCTTCTTCATAGCTCCCTTCTTAGGTTGTTTTCTGCCATCCTCTTCTTCTTGCAGTTGAAATATCATATCTTCCGCAGCACCAGGCCAATAATCACCATCGAAGTATGGTAACCGAGATGCAGTTATCTTTGCTCTACATTCACCATTAGAAACAAAGAAGTGTTCGTGCAAATTAGTAAGCTCAACTACAATGTTTTCCTTCATGGCTTTCCGTAACATGGACAAATACCTGAAATACAAGATGTCATTCAAACACAATACGTATTAGCATGTTTCATGATAGACTTTGGTCAATGTGCTCACACAGACAACATACTTACCACTCCCTAAGTTTATCAGATCTTGGTGTCTTCTGAATTTCTGGATGGCAGTACAAAATATAGTCTTCACCCTTCAGTGGAGGGCAAGCCCATATATAGCAACTTGAGAAACCACGCTGTTTGCAATACTCCAAGTATCCAATCTGATATATGGAAAGTTGTGTTATGTTTCAGGTAACAATTATTCTCGTCATCAGCTATAAGAGAATTTTCGCTTATCAAAACGGGCTTGAAGATTTACCAAAATTTCATGGTACACAAATGTGCGAAGAGCTTCTCCTGTGACAGTTTTGACATCTGGCCTGAAATATTTAACTGAGTCCAGGTAAGAGAGATAGACACGGCGATGGTTTGGCTGCTGGCATTCAGATCCAAATTCTTGCAGATACATTCCAAATAAGCATACTTCAACACCTTCAATCTTTTGAAACAATAGTACCACCTGAATTCATTGTTTTAAATTATTTAATAATTGATGGCATCATTGCTGCATAATAGCAAGTAAAAAATGCATGAAACCTTCTGAAAAATGAATTAAGCTTAGAGGAACACCACCTGAGGGGGAAATTAATAGCAATGTGAACACATCTTATCAACATATTATGTCACTCTTGAAATTGCACAAACTAACCTCATGAATAATGATGTATGAACAAAATGTAAAACAAATATACCTTGGATTTATAAGGAAACTCGGTTGGATAGTTTTCCTCTCGAAATATTTCAAGAAATCGTGGCTTCACTTCCAACTTTTTGTCAACAGATGAAACTACTCTAACAACAAGTGAATCTGCTCCTGGAACCTGGCATAAGATATAAGAGAAATAGTCAATACTAAAGTCAATGTTGTTTTCCCTTGTATACCAAGATGCTGCAGACAGCAAGAGCATCCGAACCGAAAACAACACTACATCGGCACTAAAAACAAAAACCAGATTACAAGACCAGTATGAGATATGTAAGGCACAAAGGGAGCAGAGTACTCATTGACTACTATCCGTGAGAACACATTACAATGGAGTATAAACACTAGCTATGCATAGAGAAAGTAAGCTGGTATTAATCAACTCCGGCATCTGCTCAAATTAAAAAAATTCCAGCTGATATAAAAAAATTTATAGTAAATAACAGTTTAGCTTTACTATATCTATGGTAAATATAAAGTTCACTTTCATAGAAGATGGAGTAAAATAACAGATCCAGGTGCTAGTTTTTGTAGGGGACTCGAGGGGAGAACTGAGAATGATACAGCAACTAAAAGCCTCTTATCAAAATAAACTGGAACTACAAAAGGAACCACACAGTAGACTAGTAGAGTAAATAGTCAACCTATATCTATGTTTCGCTTTCCTCTTTAGGCCCTTAAATCCTCCTATCTTTACAAATTATTTCAAGAAGCTCATTTATAATTGTCACTTCATGGTAAACTAACACCAGGGATATTAAATATCTTTACTGAAATCTATTTACACCCATGAAGAGCTTATCAGAAGAATCTAAGGATGAGATTTACACCCATGCAAAACTACAACAAAAATATAGTGATTACAAAACTGGAAGCAGACACATTAAAGCAAATATCACATGGAATTGGATGATATTGGAATGAGGCATTTTGACACTAAGAAAAAGAAAGGATAACTGAATCACCTCATCATAGGCTTTGCCTTGACTCCTTGCTCTGTCCTGTCGCTCTTGCCTCAGTTTTGCAAATAATCGTTCCTCCAAGTGATCACTCAGAATTGTTCGGGGCAAATCCTTCGCCCCAAGAACAGCGCTCTGTGGTAATGGTACACGTTCTCCTCTTTCCACTTCTTCTACATAACAATTTGGACAAGTGTACTCAGCTTGTCCACAATCATTTCTTCTAGCGTTGAATAGAGCACATATTTGATGCTGCCAAGCTTCACATTTATCACATTGCACCCACTGCAAAAGACACAATCAATAATGCTAAATCTACTTCCCCATGAGCAAAGCATGCTGAAAAAGTTTAACATACCGATTCTTCAGTTTCCTCATCATTTTTCTTTTTCTCCATCCTTGCTTTCGATATAGCCATTCCATCAACTTTCATAGTGTCTCCGCGAGCCTCATTGTAGCATGGGATGCAAAAGTAATGACGAGTTTCACCAGCTCCAATGGTATAATACATTGCATTCCTTTTAATGCGAGCACCACAAGATGTGCAATATAAAGGAGGTGGTTCAAAGGTAAGTCTTTCAACTGCACACAACTGGCAAGAATTTTCACTCATCGAATGCTCCATTGCTTGATTTCTTTCAGCTTTTGCTTTGCTCTGTGTAATTAAAAGGAAAAAAAACTAAATTTTCTCGTCCGTTTTGTGAATCACACATGGATAGAATATATTATATATCATGCGATTATGAGGAGGGGGCACAAAGGGGGGATCAATTCAATGAAATGAGAACTAATAAATACATCCCTTTCCAGAACCAAAAGGTAAAATCAAGAATACAAGAGTTGAGTCAAATAGAGAGATGACACAAAGAAAAATGGTGTATGCCAACAAGTAAGATGCCCATAAACATACTAAAATATCACCATGAATCTTCACAACACAATCCACTAGTCCTTTACAACAGATTGTGAGCCTAATAAAGTGATAAAATAGTATGAGTTCACTGGTCCTTTACAACAGGCTGTGAGACTGATTAAGTGATACTCGTACTATAGTATAAATTCACTTGTCATTTACAATAGATTGTGAGCCAGAACAAGCGATACAATAGTATCAGGCAATCTGGCAGCCTCCTCTAACAGAAGACAGAAGCAGTCCAGGAAGTGGACAACAAAAGGATGTTTATTTCTTAACAAAAGTAGGATCACATAAAGATTGGAGATGAGAAATACTGTAAACCCCATGTTTTGACACCATTGAATGATATTACAGTTATCCCCAAATAAACGAAAAGTTGGATGAAAGGTATAAGATGCACCAGTATAGACCATTATGAATTCTAAAGACAGCGTCATACTATGGTCACATTTCTTACTGAAAAAAAAAAGAAGCAAAAGCTATGGCAACCACGTAATTTATGCACAAAAGAAATTCATACTCATTATATTTTCAGGGACAAACAAATATGTTCCCCGGAAATCTCATACTTAAATGTATATGCCACTATTTTGATGATATGTTTTAATTCCAAGATTAAAGTTCGCAGACATCTAAATTAGTACGTTCTGCTACGTAGCATCTAGGACCATCGGCGTGATCTCATGATCAATGTAGATTCACATACATGCATACTGCATAAGTATTTACATACTACAGATTACATAGGTAAACAGTAGGTTCATAAGACACATGAATGATTGTAGAATCGGGAATGAAGTTTCATTCTATACATGCAAGATCATGACTTAGATTATACACACATAAAATTATGTGCTCATATACTCGCACCAGAACACATAAAACACACTATCATGCATAATATATAGAGAATATTGTGATAAATTAGACAAATATGTGAGACTGACCTGTCCAACCCACTGCCTAAGACCTGTAATATGCTGCCGGACTTGTTCTGGGGTGAATAATTCTGTCATTGATACTGCCTTTACCTTTGGCTTCCCAGATTTAGATGCACTCTCCGGAGGTACTGACATCATTTCTGTGTTATTCTTCCCAGTCTCATTCTTAATAATTACCTCCTGCACGCCAAAACCAGAAGGGTTCTGTGAAGAAACAGAATCTCCTTCCAGTTTCTTAACATTGGCATTGTCCAAGCTATCCTTGTTCTTCTCAAAGATCTTGGGGCTTGATTGGCCCACGCTTTCAGAAACCTCCATTTTTACTTCAGAAATATCAGATTTCTTTACAGAATGAGATTCAAGGTGCTGATCAACATGATGTGCATCCTGGGGAGGAGGCGGCTCATTTACACCAGAAACCAGCACACCAGAATCTTCACTGACGGAGACAAGAGGCTGGGAGACTTGTTCAAGCTTTATACGTTTAATTGAAGGTTGAAGGTCTTCTGGAGTTTGAGCAAGCAATGGACTTGTCTTAAGCATTGACCTAGCAGAATTGTTATATGTGTCATAAGGTTTACGAGATCCATTGACTAAACCAGGCAAGCCAGAGCTAATATTAGAAGAAGCCAATGCCTTCAGTTGTTCTGACCGTGCAAAGTTCCTAACACGGACACAAACAGGACAGCTTGGATCACGACATTTCCTGAAATGAGAGATTAAGGCTTTCGAGCTATGGCAACGAGGATATGGACAATGTTCCTCAGAACCAGGTGCAGGTGCACAATGTTCCACATGTCTCAACAGCTTTTGAACAGTCAAGCAGTTCTTTTCTAAACATTTCTCTTGATCTTTACATCTTCGAGCATGCATCAAAAGTGCAAGCCATTTCTGTTGATTCTTGTACTGTTCAGCACGATCAAATCCTCTTACGGAGTTGCTCATGTTTGGATTATTTGCTGATCTGGAAGCATCAGATCGGAAAATCATTGATTCCTCCGAGGATAAGTTATTCGGTTGAGCTGCATCCTCCCCAGTTGACCTATAGTGAAGTTCTCTTTTCACACTTTCATTAAGTGGGTTTCGTCCTGATACATTAGATGCATCTTGAGACTTGGAAGACCATTGACCATGTGATGCAGCACCTCTTAGTGCACCACCGGAATGACTGTCATTGTTGTTTTGAGGATTAGAACTTAGTTGACGCATTTGAACCGAGTTCAGAGTGCGGGATGACTGGACATCCTGTGGACCTGCTAAATTTGGGAGCAGCTGAGTAGATCTCGCATGGTCTTCTCTAGAATTTTGTTCATACGGGCTCTGCATGTCAGAAAACTGGCCACGTTCAGCGACTTGTGACTGCAACCCTTCCACATGGTATTCCCTTCCATTCCTGGACTTTGACTCAGAGACCATGCTAGTGGAGAACTGAGACTGACTGAAAATATCTTCATTTAGCCAAAGCTGATTTGCACTCTGCTGGTTTTGTAGGGTTTCATTCTGAACGAGCCGTTCATTCTGAGATTCATGCGATTGTACAAGATTTTCTCTCACCGAAAAGTGATATTGAGTATTCATGTTATCTGACTGATTAGTCGACTGAAGCTCCGTATTCCTCATTTGTTGAGCAGAGTCCATGTTTGGCTGACTAACCATACCAGAGTTGGTTCTTGAGACAGACTGCATGGTTGCAGCATTCAACTCACTGTTCATCATCATACCAGCAGATGTTATTGGAATATACGAGTTTCCTGGCCCTGATGCAACAGAATTAGCAGTTCCATATCCATCACCTGTTAAATACAACAGTTGCGTTTAGAATACAACAAAGTTTCATGGATTATGTCTCCACTTTTGCTCATTGGCCTATTTTAAGAAAACAATCAAGGGATGAGAGGGTGGGAGTGTGGGAAGCTTTAGTCAGAGTGTTCATATACCTGGAATTACAGGTCGCTGTTGTTCAAAACGCGGATTCAAGGGTCTGGCAGAGTTTTGATGCATTGTCTCTGTCAAATAACCCTCGGTGGCTCCTGGGCCATTGATCTGAGGCATGTTATTTCCCATCATCCCCAAACCCCCGTTCAAGGACCCATTTGATATTCCACTGGAGTGCTGCTGCAATGTGGATCTGATGCCACCACCCATGGGGCCACCCAGATTACGTAAGATACGACTGTTTTGACTACCACCGTGCTGCATTTGCCGAATAGGTTGTGAAACCGTTGTGGTTTTAGCAGCTGCAAATGCACCATCATTGCTGGACGTCGTGAATGATTGGGTATTAGAATTATTGTTTGCATCATTTGAATTATTAAATCCAGGAGTTGGAATCATTTGACTTGTCGGTCTCTGTGCTCCCATAGATGAAATCAAGTGATTTCCGCCGGGGTTGGTTGAGAAGGAAGACGATTGATGATATCCACTAGGCAAAGCTCCTGCAAAGAAATAATCATGAGACTGGATAATGAGAGAAAGTAAATAAAATTCTCTTCATACAGCCAAAATAACACCAAGGAACTAAGGAACCACCATGCATATTTCCAGAAGAGCCATTCCCAGTTGGCATGAAGTTCCCAGAGTTGAAAGCGGAAGGAGCAGAGACATGGTTGGTTGCGACAGAACTATCCGAGGGCGAAGTACGAGTAAGACTTGAGCTTCCAGGTGGTTGAAAACCAGGTGTCGGAATCATTGTACCAATCGGAGGAGATGAATTGGCTTGTTGCAACTGTTGATTGTGATTGCCCATAGACAGGCGTTTAATGAGGACTTGCAAACGATTCCCCAAAGTTTCCAAGTTCAAGTATTCATCCTGTTCAAACCAAATTATATAAGCAAGAAAGAGTAGCAAGTAGCATGCATGGAGCTTATAGCACAAGCTCAGTCATATTACTGAATCCCATTGATATTCTAAACCACCAGTTCACCACACAGATACCCCTACCTAACATTTTTGAAGAACATGGGACTTATGCAAATTTTGAAGATTATTGGATAGAATTTTTATGCACATGTCAGACAGAAATAACTTCACCAATCACCATAATCATCAAGACAAGTTGGATTAGGAAACATAGTTAAAATCTGACGCACCCTTGTTTGACAACTCTTGAACAGGCCCAACTCCAAACGTTTCACTAAATCAAAGATTTTGGTAGGTGGCGCTTCTTGGGAGTGTTGACGCCGCTGCATAAGAAATTCAAAGCTGCAGAACATATAATTCTGTGTCAGTTACACTATTAGTGATATCAAACATCGAGTTTTTTCAAACAAGGGAAAATAATATTTATTTATTATTATTTTATTTATTTTTTTGAGAGGGGGTGTTTGGTCAGCAATAAAATCAACTGAAATTAGAGGTAACTAAACCAAATATTGAGGGAACTGACAGGATACCCAAACAAAAGAGGAAAAGCGATGTCCAAATATCATGATGATGAAATCACTTTTTCTTTTTTGTTTATTATTTTCCCACATAATCAGAAACAAAATGGATTAGACAAGGGAAAACGGGGAAAGAGTGATTATACTATTTGCAAACTAAATTTGCATAAATTCATCAGAAAGAACTATCAATATGGAGCAATCGACAATATATGTCCAGGAGCCTAAATAGTATGAGTTCCAGTCTTCCAGAGAAGACAAAATATCGCAATTCCAGCATTAATGCGGCCACTGAACTCCAATCACATCCCTAAATACTTTCTTTTGAACTTATAATTGATGTAAAGGACAACCATTTAGTAGATTCCCAGAACATTTTCAAAAAGGTAAAACCTAGATCAACTTAATTCGCGCTCTAAGGCCTCCGGAGGCGCTCTAAACGCGCTTTGGGAGCGCGAAGCGCAATCTATGATTTCTTAGATCACGCACTAAGAAATCTTAGAGTGTGCACTAAGAAATGTTCGTTAATTCGTCAAATACCAAATTTGCAGAGATGAAGAACTAAGATGAATTTCAGAATTTGGGGCTTTTTTAACACTTCTTCTCCAGAGCTCCGAAATCAATGAATCTGAACTGATTGAAATCTTTGAGAATGGGCCTTACCTTGGCTTGGGAGAGACGAATCTACAGTTAGAGATTGAAGAGAATTCGCTACAAGATTGAAGATGGTGATGGGGAAGATGAAGCCTAAGCTCACGGATCTTCAGGGCTCGATCAGCTTCAACGAAAGCCTGAAGCTTAATTAGATCGGAAAAGACAGAGGGTGGCTGTGGCAGAAAGAGTGTGGCTGTGGTCTAGCTGTGGCGGAGGTAAAGCAAAAAGAAGAAGGGAACCGAAGAAAACGAAGGAAAGAAAGAACTAATAAAGAGAAGAAAAAAATACATGTGTGTATATGTATCAGTATATCCTCCACTAATAAAAGTAGTACTAGTGGAGTACACGCCTTACACGGCTACATAGTAGTACTATTATTTAAGAGTTGCTTGAGTTAATGTGAGATTTCTTTCTAAGCGTTCAATTTCA
>JAQRGC011537427.1:0-11863 GCA_028659135.1 Plantago lanceolata | reverse complement strand
CAGGACCCAACGAAGGAGATAAGAAGAGAAATAAAGCACAAATCCTATACCTATTGAACGAAAGAATAACAAGTAAGAAAACCGGGAAGTAAAATGTCCACCCTTCTGTTCCGATCTTGGAGTGACTCTACAATTACAATCAATATAGTAGATTTAAAACCATAGTCATATTTTCCTAAATACAAATATAAATTAGTAAAAGCCGCTTTGTGCCCTCTTATTCTTCCACGAAAAGGAACTCCCACTTCTTTTCCTCCTTCCTACAGCCCCCTCCCAAAAGTTCTCCATCCTCGTGTTGGTTCTTTGACCCGCCTGCCGCCGACTCCATGCAAAAGTATCTATCCCGATCCCTGCCAAACCATCGCTCACCGGACTACCCACGGTGGAAAGCATACGCCTTACCCCCGACCTAACGGACTGCATTCCTTACAGAGCCCATTCCTCTGCCTAAACCTTGACGGAGCCGCTCTGCCCTTGCTTTAGGGTCCTCTTTCTCCTTCTACCTGGGGAGGTCTTTGCTTTCTTTTTCCATTCCCATCCTTGTCTTTCCGCCCGCAATGAGGGAAGATGTCTCCTTCTCCCTATTCGGATCGAACTCCTGGTAGTTGGGTTAACAAGTGGATGGTTTAGGAATCGTTGACTTATGCCGGATGCTGTTTTCGATTCTCTCTCTTCATAAGAGGACTTCACTTCTAATTCATTCATGGAAAGTAGATCTAGTGAATTTCATTTAGATCTAATGAAAAGGAATTCATTATCTTTCGAACTGGTAGCGAACTGGTTGATGGGAAAAGTCGTAGGTCAAAGTAGGAAGAGGAAAGCATTTTCTCAATTCCGAAATTCCAAGATTTTCGTTAGAGGCTTTCTCTTGACTCCCGGACCAATACCTAAAATAAATCCGCACTCAGAAGAATCCAAGAGCAAGGACGGAAGTAAATAAAGGGCCCTTTGCTTTAACTCCTTCTTTCCCAGCAGATAGAATGGGGAATGGACGGACGACTTCTTCTTGCTTGGCGCAAACAAAGGATTCCTAAGCTAAAGATCCTTCTCTTGTCTCTGACTACCAAATCCTAGTAAAAGGACTCGCACCAATGACCTGGTATGTAAAAAAAGGATTGTTTATGTCTCGTTTCTGCATCTTTACCCGATCTTGTTTTCGATGTCCAATCTTGGAAGGACTTTTTGATTCATTCATCGATCCTCTTTCTTGCATGCTTCTGCATAGAATCGTCCTTCTTCTATTGGGATTTGGAGTGCTGCCTTTATATATGCGTGGGGTCTCGTTTAGTATGAAAGTCAAAATGGGATCTGCCCCTCTTTCTTTCCGTCCACTAGGTTTTGGCTCAGAGCTTAAGCCCTCTATCTACCAGTCAAAAGGCAAGGTTTCTTCTCTTTTTTCTTCTTCCTAGTGAGTCGAGCTTGGAGAAGTCTTTTCTGACTGTAGCGATGACAAAGAAAGAAATAGAAGGTTTTTGCATTCGACCAATCCATTATTATTACATATGTAAATTATCATTCTCATTTCTATATATATTCTATTTTTCATCTCTTTCTATTCGTCTCGCATTCACATATAATAAAAACTTCTTTCGTTTTAGGTAGATTCGACTTAGTAGATCTTGTTAGATCGGAAAGATCCTCGTTTTTCTTTCTGTTGATTGACTAGAGGATCATCAAAGTCCAAGAAATCCTCAGGCAATCCAGACTGGTCTAAGAAAGGGAGGTAAGTAAATGCCATCCCTTTGCTTTCTTGTGCTCGGGCGGATTGAGCAAACTATATCCAAGGATCCTTTTTCTTTTCTACTCTAATTTTTTGCAGAGCTTGGTCTCCTTTGTTAGGACTATTGATCCATTATGGGACTTAAATTTACTCTTGGATTTGATGGATATGTATGGACTTTCATTCTGTTGTGGTATGTCGACTTCTTCTCGATTCCTAACTTATCTCAGACTTGCATGCACAAATGGTATTGCTCCCGTTTTGGCATGACCTCATAGACATCATGGTTTATGGATGAAACTCCTCGAATCAAAAGAAAGGCCTCTTCCCGATTCTGCCAAGAAGTTTTGTGCCGATGGAGCCTCCCTCCAGGCTTGTACCGAGACTCTGTCTAGGATTCTTGTTATTTATTGGCTTGCCGGTTGTCGTTCGCGTGCGAAAGCAATGTCCTGCTCTGCTCTCGATCTCCTCTTTCTCTTCCCCTTCGGTACTGCGGGGCCTTCTTTCTTTATTTTGCTCTTTTTTGTTTTTCTATTTTTTCTGTTCTTGACCTAGATCCAATAGAATATAAAATAGAATAAATATAAGAATGCAAGACTCGTCGCAGAAATGGAATAGAGTGTAGGAGAGGCTTCTTTCTTTCCGCGTTTGTAAGGTGGGAAAGAGATCTGTGAAGAAGCCCGAAAGAAAGGGCTGACAGTGTTTACCGAAATGGGAAGATATTCCTATTTTATCCACTATTTTAAGGGAAGCAAGGCCCAAAGGATTTATATGAAATAAGAAATTCAAAAAGAAAGAAGCCAACACTAAAAAAAAAGAGGACCCAGGTATTCTCCAATCCAGTGAAAGAGACGTCCAGAAGAAAATCTTTTCAGCAACAACCTAGTATACTAAGTATATTTTATATTTCTATTTAATAGAATTCATTTAGGTAGTCGAGTTCAAAACGCAAACTTAAAACAGAAAGCATTCCCAACAAGTAGGCTCTCTCGTTGCTTAATTTACTTTCTCTACTATAAGCCACCTTACTTACCTTCTCATTCTATGAATTTGAACCGGTTGCGCTAGCTAGTAAAGTAAATGGAGCTCTATCATGCAAGAAGTAGAAGAGAGAACTTGGGCTTGTTCGAAAACCCAAAGGCATAGGGCTCCTGCACAAGAGGAAAAAAGAAAGCAGATCATCTGCTCAAAGGTTCTCGGATGAAGCCCTCTCTGACGGGTAAGGCGGCGGGAAGGGAGAAGCTTGCGCCAGACCAGGCCCAGCCTAGGTAAGAGAAAGGCCTAGTTCTCCAGGAAACACGTCCATCTGCCCAAAGCCATAAAGATAGGATCCGGCCATGAGATATAGATCGAATAGAGTCTATCCAAGATTCATCGACCGACACTACCACTTATAATAAGTGTAGAGTAGATAGATAGTAGATAGCGTTGAAAACAATAACTAAAAAAGAAACCTCGCAATCGTTTCCATCCAGAATAGAAACTAGGCCAAAATGGAATGGCCCTAGGAAAGGGCGAAGGGCGTGCGAAGTCCCCTCTCTCGAGTACCAGTCCGCATCATTTTACCCAATTGTATTGTACCACTTTGACCGACCAGTCTGGATGGACTTCTACTATTTCTTCTTTTCCAGTCTTGCTTGGATCCTCTAATCAAGGAAGAAAAGAAAGAGAGACAAAACAAAAAGAGAGGAAAAAGGAAAGAAAGAGAAAAGAAGAAAGGAGAGCTTTGACAAGGAAGGCTGCTATGGGGATTCCTCCCTCTACCCATAAGAACACGTTTAGGGAAATTTCTGTCTAATCCATTCAGTTCGGCTAGCCCATTCTCGACCTTCTAAGATAGATAGGAATAACTTCACTGACGAGGGAATTTATTGACTAAACAACTAAAGAATCTTTTTATGACGTCAAGGCGCATAAATAACAAGACTTCTTGAAGATGCCTTGTCAACGGAAGGAGAAGGACGATGACTTAAGTAGTCCAAAAGACTTTACACGAAATAACAAGAATCCCTCTGGCCTTCGACTCGAAGACATACCAAAAAGCATCCCCTGCCATGGATGAAAGAAGACAACTAGTCTAAGTGAACCAGATTCTTAGGCCAATGCTGGCACCAGAGAGAACAAAATAAGAAAAAAAGAGAGAAAGACAGGAATAAGAAAAAGTTAACTGACTGACCGACCTTGCTTTCCTTCCTGAAATGGAATTTCGTATATAATAGAATACCACTGGAGCGGGCAGATAAGAATGGACGAAGGGGAAGAATAAAAGACCCTCGCTTGTTGGGCTGAGCGGAAAGACTCGACTATGATTACTATATATAGATATAGAAAGTTTCATCTTTTTATGGATTCTAGAAAGTAGTTTTCGAAAAAAGAAATCCTTTATTCGAAAGTAAATTAAAATAGAGATCCATGAGGCCAATGGCTTCACCAATTATTATAGAAAAATAAGGCAAATGTGTAACGCGCGTGCAAATCCTTCTCCTAGAGAGCAGAATAAAAGAAAGCGAAAACGAGTTCCAGAGGTCATTTAGAAAAGAGAGATGAGATGCAAAGATCCGGGAGCACGAAGGCTAGTCTCGTCTAACGGCTACTTAGGCCGGACTTCCCACAAAGGAAGCTAAACCAATCCGTAGATCTACTTTTTGCAACGAAAACCTAGAGGTACTAATTGTATCGATATCTAATCTAAATGACCAAAAGAGTGCGTTGTAACTGCTTTATTATGTACAATCTATAGCTTTGAGCAAGTACTTGTAGAAAGTCCCTAGAAGAGCTCCAAAATGAAAAGACGCGAACAAAGAAGCAAGCCGGCTCCCCCAATATCTCTAAATTTCCGTTCCTCTCCAAAGACAACGAATCTATTTAGTATTTAATAAACATAGACTTTAAAGGAAGATAGATTTATGAAATTATTTCGTAACAATGACTTACGTCGAACAAAAGACGTGACGCAGGCAAAACCCTAGATAAGAAAAGTTTCTGTGCAGCCTAAGCCTATTGCGTACTAAATAATATACAATAGAACGATATAGATCACTTGGAAATCTCAACAAAGAAAGAGTCAAACGGAATGTTCGCACCGGGACCAATGATCAATAGAACCTAGGGGCTCTAAAGAAAAGAACTCACAACCACTTTCGTATAATTTTCTGCTTCTACTGGAAGAGGTCCAGTCAATCCACTATAACTATATTAGAATTAGATTATATAGATTAAATTTAATTATAGTAAATAACATAATAAATGAATATAAAAATAAAACTATTATATAAATACTATTAACTATTAATAAGTAAAATAGATATTTCTTATGTCATTATTTAAAAATGAAGACAAAGAACAAAAAAGAAGAAGTAAAAAAAAATAAAGAAAATGCTATGAGGGATTACGAATCAATGTTGTGAATGTCGTCTGGAAGTTTCGGGTTAGTATAAAACTTATATTTAGGGGTTCTCTCTCGTCTATTTAACTATAACTCTATAGCAATTCTGCTAAGTCCAAATTGCATTGGCTGAGTGTGTAAATGTGTCTCATTCTGTTCGCTTTCTGAATATAATTAAATAGAACGAAGACTATGGACTCGAAGAAAGTAATGCCTATTTGATTGTGGGGGTCACTCAAAGGAATCTATTAATATTCTTTCTCCTTTTGCATTTTCCATTACTTACTATAACTATACTATTTGAATGGATTGTGGGGTAGCTCTATTGTATCTTTTATATTTGGCGAATGTGTAAACTTTCCATAAAATGGAAAGAAAAATACCTAGAAGTATAAAGAGGTAGTGTTCATTAAAAAAGGGAGATCGACTAAAGTTGATATGACTCAGTGAAAGACAATCTTAATATTCCTAATAAATAAAACAAGTTTTTCGCTTGGTAGATAGGAGCCCCTTTTAGTTTTATTATATAAAAAATTACAGGATCTTCCTTTTTTTATATAAACTTTCCAGGGGAGTAAGTTCTAGCCCGTCCAAACCTTGTCCTAATCCCAACAGAGGCGGGCGTTCTCTTAATGTACTAGTTTTGTTATCTTGATTCACTGCGCGGATATTGTTTCATGCGAAAGGAGAACTTTTTCTATTAGATTTTCATATATATTTCTCTATTCTCTTCATTTTTTCTCTTTTCATTTTCCTGGTGCAAACCATTTATTTTTCTTTTTTTGTGAAGGAGATAGAGGGGTCTACTGAAATTCCCTATGTTTGTTTTTCGTATTCTTGGTTTCGGAGTTTTGCAGAATCTCTTCTCTCCTATGAGTTGTTTTCTGCGCTTAATGAGTATGAGTTAGTAGAAATATAGGTGGAAATCTAATGTGGGAGCTCTGAGTCTCTATAGTCTATACGACCCGGACTCCTTGCTATACACTTTTGGTTGTTATTTGTTTTGTTTATGATTTCTCCCGCACTCTTTGTGTGCAGTGTGAAGCTCTGGCTGATGATAGTATTTGGTTCTAATTATCCAATTCAGAGCGTGGTAAGTCATAGGAGAATAAGGACTGGCATAGGATTTTGTTTTCCCATTTATGAGTTAAGAAGTTTTTTGTTAGCTTGTCCCAGCATAATGGTGGGTACCTCCCTTATTTATTCTTATTTTTCTCTGGCATGATGTTTCACGATAGTTTGGTTTGGTTCACTTGTACTTAATAACACATATTCTTACACTCTTTATTCTGGGTGCCGGCTCTCATTTTTTGCATTGGTGCTTGTTGTACTATTGGAGGATCTTCCCTCGGCTTGTCTAAAGTTATTATTGCTTACTTAATTTGAGTTATCCAACTGTCTTTTCTCTTCTTTCGTTTTGTTTCTTTTTACTTCCGATTTTCTGCCGCAGTTATTATTATTGTTCTTTTTTTTTTTTTTTATGTTTTTTGGTAATGTTCTGACGGGTCATACTGTGCGACCATGGGTGTCTAACAATAATGTCATATTGGTGTAAGTGTGTGTGTTTATTTTGAAGTATAATAAGAAGTTAGGCTTCGAAAATAGGAAAATAAGAGGAAGATTTTCTAGCGAGTTGGGCTTGGGTGAAAGGGTTGGAAATTCGTATTGCTAGTGTTTGTTAGTCTGGGGAGAAGGTAGGGTCGCTTAACAGGCAGCAATGAAAGCGCCTCAGAGAATCTTACTAGAAGGGGGTTTAGGTCTAGTGTTAGTTTCGTTGCATTTCGGAAAATCTATAAAATAGAAAGATAGTCTTAGAAGTAAAGCAATCTTATGGAGCACTTTCCTTCGGGCATATTTATTTGCAATTGGCTTATCTGCGTAACTTTTCTGTTTTGTAAGTTTTAGAATTCTTGGCTATGATTGAATTAGATCCTAACTAAGTGTGGTTATGTCTAGTTGCATTCATTCAAAAGTCGTTCTTGTTCGACTAGGGAAAAGAAGAGAACTTGAAGTTGAATTTGTTTCGCTATTGAAATTGAACGCAGTTTTGGTTTAGTATTGACATACATGGTGTTGTTACTATAGTTTACTTAATCCCTTTAGTGGCTAAGGGGCCCTCTACCTAAATTTCGGAAGAGTGCAAGAGTTGTGGCCAAGCGAAAGACCATTTTATTTCATTCTTTTTCTGTTAAAAAATACACGTGATATTATTGATCCTATTTTAATCTTCTACATTTTTGGATCTTGTCTTTTCTTGGTTGATATTTGTTTTTCGAGCAGGCTATTTTTCTGTCTGAAAGAACCAATTTTAGTTATTTATTAATTTTTAAACAAATAAATATAAAAATCGAAAAATTATAAGGGTTAATAGTCTATTTATTTGACCAAAGGACTCTTCAATATTTGTTTAGGCGTCGATAATTCTCTCCTATATATTTTTTTTAAGTAATCTCTATAGACATAGACTTGATGTTTTTGCATTATGATTTGATTGGGATCATTTTGGTTCGTCTTTTTGTGAGGTCTACTACTTTTGTTTGTTCTATCGATGTTAGTACATGAGCCATAGATTTGTGTTTATGACGACGGCCCTCAGTAATAAAGAATCTCCCTGTATCAAAAACTATTCGTTTCTATAATATAATATAATATAAGCAATATTTCTTGTTTTTATTCTTCTGCTGGGTATTCCCTTATTCGTTGAACAAATATAATGTAAGTCTATAACGTTCATTTACTTCGATGAGATGAGTGGTGACTCAAAAGCAAGATAAAGAGTAACAACTTTACATTCTTTGTTTGTTTGGGTTAAAGTACTTTATTTTATCTTTCGATTTAGTCAGATAGATTTTCTTTCTTTAATTTAGGATGTTTATCCGAATTATTATGAAAATAAAAACTCCTTAAAAACATATGTCTAATTATTCGAACTTACTTAACCAGAAATAGAAATGACTTGAAATGGGAAAATCCATTCCAGGGAAGAACAATGCACCAGAGCGAATAGAAAAACTTATGATGTTGTCAAACCATTCATCTAGAGTGCGATTCCCGTATCGGACTGCAGGACTAGGCCAACTAAGAGAATCCTCCACGTAATGTCAATGCCGAAAAAGAAGCATTTGTCCATAGGAATTCCAAAGACCAAAACAACTAAAAAAAGCTCCCGTTAGCTGCCGTGAACGAAATAACCGAGAATAGCTAGGGCATGGGAAAGCCATGGAAGGCTAACTTTCGATCCCAGCAATACCTAAATTCACAATGAAATCCCAGGGGATTCTTAGTCATGCAATTCTATCCTTATCACAGAGTAGATTTCTATCCCATTCTTGGAACCAGTCCTGAGCAGAAGAAGTGGAATCGACTAGAAAAGAAGAAGCAAGACAAAAGAGGAGCATTGGCAGAGGACAGGCATTCCAGGATTAGGCAGAGGACTCTAGCAGAACCTTCCCTCCTCCAGCATTGGGTGGCTACCGAACTCACAACGCATCTTAGGCAAATTTTGTAAAGAATCTCTTAGAAGAACTCGGTATATAGCTGCTTTCAAATCCATTGGTCTTGCATGGAAAGGAAAGAAGGACGATTGCAGACAGGCCCGCAGAGTTAGGAGAGTTCCATGGATCTACCAATTTAAAGTGGATAAGGACCAAATAAAAATACTTTTCGATGAATTATGCAAATATATATAAATAGTAGGAGAGGCCTACCGAGACTCCAAGAGCTCATGAAAAGACAAAGAACAAAAAGAACGAAGAAGGATCCAGGAAGGATGCATCTACCTAAGTCGTCAAACTCTAAGTGGTCACCTTCGACATATATGAACCGTAAAAAAATCCTGCCCTAGAGCCAAACCTCCTCCACAATAGCGGATCTGAGCCATGCCTAATGGAAGAATCGCCTAGAGAACCTCAAGGCAATCTGTCGACCTAGGATTCCCGCACTGACTCATCCAAAGAACTCTATTTAAGAAATCAGGCACTTACAACACGAGAGGAAAGAAAGTAATAAAAAGACTCATGATCTCGACTTTGGTATTTGTAGTTTTATTTGAGAGAAATAGAGACCCTTCACCAAAGGGCACAACGGCCGATAAGTCAAGAAGAAAGAAAGGTGCTCTAAGAAGAGGTCTTTCCCGACTATAAAGAAAGAGTGCATTGGCCTGGGGACAGATTTCCACCCACCCAAAGCCTAAGTCTAAAAAAGAAAACCTTCCTGTTCACACTTCGCCTGTCAAATAAAGAGGACAAACGGAGACAGAGTTCGTATTTTGAAGAGTATTAAGTATTAACCGCATTAACACAAGACTCCACCAGCCAGGGATCCATTTCATGCAGACCATTTGGAGAGCTTTGTTTTGTTGAGAGCTTTACGAATCCTAAACTAAACAAAAGCACGAGGAAAAGAAAAAAGATGAAGAAGGAAGATTCTATGGGACACTCGAGATGAGAAGAAAGAGGTTGGAGAAAAACAAGAAGAGAAGAAGCCGATGGCAAGCCTGAAAGAAAGACAAGAAGAAAGGGAAACTTCCAAAGGGCAGGGAAATGGTCATGGAGGAAGAAGAAAGAGGAAAATAGTAGCAATGGTCCAGGCGATACGTCTAGCGATTTGGTTTCCAACAAAGATGAATTCGAAGCCCTTTATTTGGAGAGTAAATAAAAAATAAAGAGGCATTTGAAAACCTCAGAAAATAAAAACTGTAGAACAGATTTTCCAAGTAGAACTGCTTTGATTCACCCCTATTTCTTCTCTTAAGAGATATTTTCATTCGATGCATCAATCAAAAAAACAGAACAATAAAAATAGCAAAGAAGAGAGAAAAAGAAGTGACGACGGAGGGAAATGGCGTATAGAAAAAATCTCCCTTAGACCCACAAACAATGAATGGAAAAAGAGAAAGAAAGTAAATGAAAACAAGACGAGTGATCTACTTAGTGATCCCTTCAAGCTCTGAAATGAGACAAGAAAAAGAAATAAAGAAAAGAAAGAATGGAATTTTCTCCAACTCTGGAACAAGAAATAGGAAATGCTGCTGTGAATTCAAGCATCCTAGAGCGGCTTTCACCTATGATCCAACCCCAAAGAACCAAAGAAAGAATTATGAAAAACCATATCCATCAATAAATAGAACGAAAGTTCTTATAGAAATACATTACTAGCAGAGAAAAGGAATAATGGGGGTTCAGTTCACGAAAAATAAAACATAGGGCTAGAAATCTCTACTAGATAGATCGTAAAAAGAAAGTATGGCGTGCTAAATTAAAGAAAGGTATCCAATGCGCGAAAGGCAACACCCCACAACGTCTATCAAAGTATCTTTGAGACATTTAGTCCTAGGACTTCGCCGACTCCTAATTACATACAGGACAGCGGCTAGAAAACAATAACAAAACAATTTGGATACATCAGTTCTACAAAGATCTAAGTAGAATTGGCTCGTTGGAATAAAAAGAATTCGCAATCTCAGAGACATGGGAAAGGAGTAATAACTTGAAGCCAACCCAGAGTTACCCATGACAACGATCTAAAACAAAAAAGAAACAAATGAAGTTTCAAATATTATATTTAATAATAGTTAGGGTGGAAAATGATGGCTTGACCTGAGCAGAAAACTAAACCAAACACGAAACACAAGATCGACTCCATGAGAATGGATAATGCTATCTCCTCAACAAAAACAACCCGAGATGGGGCCCCAAAAAGAGAAAAGGGAGGGATCCGGGGCAAGAAAAGGCACTGGAAAAGGAAAAAACGCGATATCAACCGAGTAAAGAAGGAGTTATTGATGCATTATTCTATAAAGGCTGCTACAGGCTTATTTATAAGTCAAAAATGAAGTTGTTGTGACGAATACCAACGGTAACCTCTTTCGGATCAATCAAAGAAGAGACAACGAAAGCAATCTTTCTTGTAAAACAGGATGCAAAAAAGATCTCCGTGATTTCCATCATCACACTTCTCTTACCCAAAAAGTACACATAAAAAAAATAGTATATAGAATAAAAAAATAGAAAAGATAATGAAAACAAAAAAAGGAAATAAAAGAGATTTAATCGAAGAAAAAAAGGGAAAAATATAGACACTTAATGCAAGTAATTGCATATAGAAAGTGGAAGCATTGATACTTACCCCACTTTTGGATAAATTCATTCATGTTCTTCATTTAACCACGAATCTTTCTTCCTTTGGCAAGCTGCTTCTGGGGATCTCTTTTCCAAGGAGCTCTTTCCATAGAGTCAGAGTGATGATATCAGATCCATCCTAGGCACAGAGGATTATGTTACGGGGAATTCTACGAATTAGGGGCCCTTAGCTTTACGGTGATTAATACGAATAAGAAACCAATCCTTAACCTGATAGTAATGGTAATTCTTGAAAATATCCAAAAAGAAAGGGTCGGATGGATTGACCTATTTAGAAAGACCGACCAGGTCGTAAGCACTCCCCATTCATCCGAAATAAATAGTATTTAAGTATAGAACAGAGGCATTCTGGGCCGACTACTACGACTACATGCCCATCTAGGGCAGTGACTTGGAAGAAAACTACCTTGACCATCTTCCGAAGTTCTAAAGAATATACTAATAAAAGGCTGTAAGGGCGGACTGCTATACATTCAGCTTCTCCCGAAGCGATCTTCTTCTAGTTGCGGGACGAAATCCGGACCTTATGGAAAAGGTTCCTAAGACACAGGATGGAAAAATCACAATATTCAGAAACGAAGTCCAAGAATGAAGAAGAGGTAGAATAATGGAATGAAT
>JAQRGC011537313.1:0-11381 GCA_028659135.1 Plantago lanceolata | reverse complement strand
ATTTCAGCTCCGATCAGCTCCGATCAGCTCCGATCAGGAGCTGTAACAGCTCCCGGTTGGAGCTGGAGCTGTTACAGCTCCAGATCGGAGCTGTGTCCGGTCACTGGAAAAGTAATTTTCCGGTGGCCGGTAATTGAAAATTTAGAAAAAGGAAGAAGAAAAAGAAAAAAGGAAAGAAAAGGAAAAGGAAAAATAAAAATTATATTTGTAATGAAAGGAAAAAGGGAAAAGAAAATAAAAATGTTAGGATATGTTTGGTTTGTTGAAATTGAAGAATAGATTATAAGCTGGTCAAACGTAATTAGCTTAATTGGACTCGGGTGTAATTGATTTGTCTAGTTGGACGTAAATGCAAAGTGGCCGACTAAGGGGGGAGGCAGATGTAATAAGCCCTTTATTTTTTGTTTATTAAAATTAATATAGATATTATTAGAAGAAAGAGTGGTACACATGGGGAGTGTATCAGACTGATGTAAAAGTGGCATGCCTCCCGTACTCTATTACAACATATTTGTAGACGTCACGTAACCTTAGAAAATCTTGATTGCTAACTGAAAATGAAGTCATTGGTTATTTGTTATTGTATCATTCTAGTTGGAATGAGTTATGCTTGAATTGGAGACTCAAGGTTTCTATTTATTTGAGTGAATCATCTTTTCTCACGATCTTACCGCCGAGTTTGGAATATCTCTTGAATGATTCACCTCACTTTAATTCCGACAATACTGATTTGCTTTCTTTGGTGGTGTAGCCTACCCAAATTCTTGAAATAAGTGGTTTAGTTATGTTGGAATTCACTCTTTAACAAAAATAAATAATATTAATTCTTTGGTCGTTGATTAGTGTCTTGTCTTACTTGCAGTCAGCTACCATCGCCTGGTTCAAAACGGGCTGAACAATTAGTTGACCAGAGGGAGGGCATTGTTCTAACTCCAAAAAATGTTCAGGTGTCTTGGCTTTTGTTTCCTTTCTAGACTTTTGCTCTGGATCAAATAATATCAGTAGTGTAGTGCCAATTTCCATTAACCAAGCTTTTTTTAAATATTTTATTTACTGCTTCATGGCTTTCTTGTTAATGCTTCTTATGTAGGCTTTGAGGACTCTCTTCAACATAGCTCATCGATTGCAGAATGTATTGGGTCCTTCCTGGGTTTTGGTATGTAAGTTCTTGTACTTATTCTAAGCAATATACAAAATAAGAAAATTTCAGATTCTTAATGGTTTTGGAATTTTCAAATTTTAGGTTCTGGAAACTCTATCTGCTCTTGACCGGGCAATTCATTCTCCACATGCAACTACACAGGTAAAATTTATGAAGTGACATGAGATTTTCGATAGGGGCGTGACATTTGTTTGTGAATATGTTTCCACTTCATCATAGTGTCAAAAGTCTAAATAATCATATAGGTTAATAGACTCCTCGCTGTATCCTAAAGCTGTATTATCACACCTTCTCGAACTATATTCAGCAAACTGATGTCTGAGGTTGTTGGGTGTGTGAGTGTCTGGGAGGGAGAGCTTTATTATTTATTTCTCTATTTTCTCCCTTTTCCTCTCTGTGAATGATGAAATTAGTCCAACATCAGTGTAGTATACCTAATATGTTTGCCCATAATTTTCTGTTACTGATTTTTCTTGAAGGAGTAAAGCAGATGAAAAAGTTTTGATTACCACTTAATTCTTTTTCCTACCGCACTGCTGAATCCAGACAGAAGTAGTCATCAAAAGTTGGAGTCTTTTAAAGTGAATGAATGGCTTTACAATGTTGCATTTTAAGTTGTCTTTGCTAGCAACTCTTATCTGGTTATAGGTTTTTTCTTATTGGATGCATGGTCATTCACCACTTTTTTTTTTAAACTTGTAGGAGGTTTCTGCAGCTGTTCCAAAGTTAACTAGAGACTCATCTGGTCAGTACAGTGATTTCAATATTCTGTCTTCACTAAACTCTCAGGTATGTATTTATTTGTTTGCTTTCCTTGTGTATTTATCTATACTTTATGCTGATTGCATCTGTGACTCTGCCCTGCTCCCTTTCTCTTCAGCTTTTTGAGAGCTCGACATTGATGCATGTATCGGCTGTGCGGTCTCTTCTTTCTGCTCTGTGTCAGTTGTCTCGTCAATGCATGGCCACAACTTTCAGTAGTGCTGGACTGGCTTCAAATCCGAGACTTGGAAGCATTAGTTTTTCAGTGGAGAGGATACTATCTATTCTTGTCAATAATCTTCATAGTATGTCCAAATTCTAATTTTATCTTTATCATTCAGTCATCGATTTGATGTTACTTGGTGTTCAGAGAGCTAAATGCAGTGATTTACTCCTGTCTTTCACCATATTGCATCAAAAGATGTTGAAAAGAAGTTGCAAATAGCTGTTCATATTTGTTTCCATACAGTTTCCCCTCTTGTGGTGCGGGTTCTCTATTCCCAAGTCAATCTGTAAGAGCACTCACAGTAGATCGCCAAAAGATCTTCCCCCTAAACTCGTCTCAATTTTTTTTTGTTATTATTTTTTTTTTTTTGCGTGCCTATTTCTTTATCACTAAATCAGTCCACCTATGTGACATTTGGTCTGGGCGGGAGGGAATTGGTTTTTTATCTCAGTTTTGCTTCTTTAGCCTAAATTTAGTGAGGTGGAGCTCAGAAAATCTGCTACTGGATCTCTAAAGTGCCAGCAGTCACATTTAAAATGTCTTATTTATTGGAGGCAGTTTGTTTGGTTTCTCATCTAAGGATTTCAACCCAAATTGAGAGTATCTCTCATTCCCCGGCCCAGCCTTTACTTCTGAATAATTGTTCATTAGTTAGGCTAACAGTTATTCTCCACCTGCATTGACAATTATAAATTGTCATAATATACTGTGCTTTATCAGTTTAGGCTTCCTTTTTTTTCTAATTAAGTCTGTATAAGACATATTATTGAGTGGTTACCTGAAAAGTATATTTATGTACTTCCGTACAGGGGTTGAACCATTGTGGCAGGAGGTTGTCAGTCATTTTCTTGAGGTACTATTAATGATGATTGGTCTTCAACGAGATCTGCATCAACTACTTTATAATACTGCTACTTATTTTGCAGCTTGCTGATAGTTCCAGTCCACTACTACAGACCATGGGCCTTGATGCATTGGATAAATCCATTACTGCTGTACTGGGTTCTGACAAGTTTCTGGGGAGTAATTCTACCAACCCTGTTGACGCCTCAAATATTGTGAGATTTCATCTCTTTGCATATGTCTATTTCTTTGGTATTATTTGGTGTTTAGTTGTTAAATACCTAACATAATTGATAACTCTTCTTGAAGCGGACTGACGATTCGAGGTTGAAATCCCTGGAATGTGCGGTCATTTCTCCATTGACAGATCTTTATTCATCATCCAAGAGTATTGATGTCCGTGCTGGTTCTCTGAAAATTCTTCTGCATGTTTTAGAGGTACAATCCTCATCCGAGTATTTTCTCTTTATAGAACGTTCATTTTGGAGCTCTTGTAGGAATTATTAGGAATCCAAGATTAAACATAACATTACTATGGGATTTCTATAGAATCCAACTGAGCCTCAGCATGATATCATAAATTCCAATTTAGATAAAATTACAAAAATTAAAGAATACCGGAGTAAAGATATCCTCACATCTCTGCATATGTGAATGGCATGACTTTGGATTTTTGTTTTTCAACAATGAGAAGATTATTAGTTTTACTTTGAGACCACGGGTCTAGATTCAACACATTAATGTAATTTCTAGAGCATAAGAGTCGCATAAATAAGTTAACCCCTTTTCTTTTGTTTGCCGCTTCAAAAAAAGTTATCCCCTTTCTTCAGAAGAAAAGCGTCTGGAAGTTTGGACAAATGAAATTATTTTGTAGACATTGTTTACTTGAAGAAGACCTGTTATGACTATTGAATTCATGGTCTTCTGATTGAGTTTCAGAGGCATGGAGAGAAGTTGCGGTATAGCTGGCCAACTATTCTTGAAGTTTTGAGGTGATTCTATATTCTTCTATTGATTTCTCTATCTCCACAAATGAACTGTCAACCACTCGTTATTGAAATATTTCATCATGTATCCAGTTCTGTAGCTCATGCATCAGAAAAGGACCTAGTTGCTCTTGGCTTTCAGGTGAGATAAGCAATTAGGTTATCATTCCTATTTACTTAAATAATTTGATGTGTACTTATAATCTTTGCTGAATTCGAGACCAACTTGCAAGTCCTTAAAATGTGCACAGAAAATTAAACTTTGTAATTCTTTGAAAGTACTTAAGGACCCTATGTGGGAACCATTTCCACTACGTTTCTACATTTCACATGTTTCCAGCATTAAACTTTATCCGGGTGCGAACCTAAATATGCTTTGGTGGTTTTTTGGAGCTTGCATGTATTTAAACTATATAGTATCAGCTGAGGGATGATCACTTGTCTGCAATCATTTGCTACAGCTGATACTTTCTTTTTACTGAATTTTTCTCCCAAATCTTAGCATCTCTTTTTTGGTTCACAAGGAAATATCAAGTCTAGATGCATCCGCCATGATCTACAGTTCTGTACTAATCTTTAATGCATTTCCTTCTGTGCAGAGCATTCGTGTAATAATGAATGATGGGATGTCTTCTATTCCTGCTGACTGCCTCCATGAGTAAGGGCATGCATATTTCCATATATTTCCCGATTGCAATTTCATCATACTCATCATGTAGGTTTGAAGGAAGAGAGATTGCACAGTTTTATTGACTTATTGCTATGAAATAAAATAATACAAGGCATCAAACTCATTCTCATACTAATTACCTAGATTTGGTGAATGCCACTATATGTCAAGAAACTATGGAAAGGAGCTAATATTTCTTAGCAATAGTCTAAACAAGTTCCCAGCTTTAAGCTCCAACAAAAACCCTATGATGAAAGGGAAACCGCTTGCTCCAAGTGTTCCCCAGCGTATAGAAAGGTAGTCGGAGGTCAGGCATAATCTGTTCAAACTTGCTCTTTCCCTTTTAATAAATATGAAAGTCAACCCGAAGTCCTCCACATAGGTCTACCTTTATCATGCACATTATACCTTCCAGGTTGAGAGTTGAAGACTACTAATGTTCGAGCATGTTCTCCACTCAAGTTTCAGGTTTCACATGCCTTTGCTTTATACCCAAACTCATCGCCCTTCAAGACACAATATTCATTTTCCTGCTTGTCCTATTGTCCTAGAGATAGAATGTCATCTTTGACATTAACACATCAGCTCTGGACCTTATCGTCAGTAAACATCTAGCAGACCCACTTATCATTTATATGTGTTCACTTCGCTATATTTACTACAACTGACGAGCTGTGCGACGCATTTGATGTGAGAAAGTGACTTGTATTATACCACCTTTTGCAATCGTGATGTTAGGTTCAGCAACAGTTACTAGTGTATTTTTCTGAAATATACTTAAATTGCATGTGATTGATGAGCAACTCAAGATTGATTTACGAAAAGCTTTGGCATTAATGTATAACGCGAGTCAGCATGTTTTTCTTCTACAAACCACTCTCAGATAACAATTCTGAGTATGCTTTCTTATTGACTTATCCTTGTGCGTTTTACCACATTTATATCGGTCCCAGTTGTTTGTTAATTTTAAGACCTGGTTTCCTCTTTTATTATGCAAATTAGATCACATATGTTAAAATCATCCCTAAAAGGCTAAAAAGCCTAGGCTGAAGACATTATGACTAAAGAGAAGAGAATTATGACCCTGCAAAGTAATTCATTGGGAGAAGAAAAGAAAAGATCTTCTGTTGGACACTGGAACAAGAGTATTCTTATTAAATTGTAGTGAATATTTTGCATGTTTATAATCTAGCCTGATTTTCTACCTACAATTGAGATACTAATCACTCATTTGTTCATTGTTACATTATCTGTTTCTGTAGGTGTATTAATGTCACTGGAGCATACAGTGCTCAGGAGACTGAGTTGAACATAAGTTTAACAGCAATAGGCCTGCTCTGGACGTCTACTGACTTCATTATGAAAGGTCTTAAGACTCTTACAGAGGAAGAATTTGAAACAGGTTCAGCATTACTCTATAATGTTGGAATATATGCATATAACTTCATAGAAACTTATAAGCTTGCTTTGGTTTGCAGATAAAAGAAATCATGATAAAGTAGAACAGCCATCTTCTGATTCTCACAGAGGAGTTACCGATGTCACATACTTGTCAAATACCGTTGACCGTGACAAGTTACTCTTTTCAGTTTTCTCATTGCTACAAAATCTAGGAGCTGACGAGAGACCTGAGGTATTTTTATTTTTTTTCAAAGCAATTTAAATTCATTGAAACTCACAAACATGAGGGGCCTACCCCAATGCTTAGTACGGATCTCGCTAGGGCTGAAGGTAAGCAATGCCAACAATCATACCTACATTTTTCAAAAGGTTTAAAAGACCCTAGCCTAGGAGTATCATCTATATAAACCTTGAAACAAGACTGATAGTCTAATACGGAAAACCCAAACAGTCCGATATTTGGAAGCAAACTCCAGCTGCAACTCTTGTTTGAGCCTTCCAAACACCATAGCGTATGGACACAGGTTTGCTAAGAATAACTGAGTCATCTACTTCAATCCCATATCTGCAACTGGAATGCCTATAATGTCCAAATATCAGTCTAGAATAGGCCGAGTGCTGGTACAAGACCCCAGTAAGTGAGCCAAAGTTTCAGGGGCTGTTTTACATAAAGGACAGATATCATCTCCTAGTAGATGCCAAGAAAATAACCTACTCTTAGTAGGTACTTTTTTATGACAAATCAACCAAATGCAAAAAGAAATCCTTGGAGTGGAAATGTCATTCCACTCAAAAATGGTATGGCTCCCAGATCTCAGTAGTAGGACAGAAAGAATCATATAGAGCTTCAATAACCAGTTTTTGAGGAGAAAACGAGAGTTGAGTGACTTCAGCAGGTTGTAAGAGCAGTTGTACCTGAGTAGCACAGGAGACGTCGGGGGCTCGAACCCCGGCGGAGGCATAAGGTTGGTTTAGGATTATTTGGAGTTAGAAGGTTGGTTTGGGTGTATCGGGAGTTATAAGGTGGTTTAGGAGTAGTGTAAGAGTAGATTTGCCGTTTCAAAAAAAAAAAAAAAAGAGCAGTTGTACCTGATCCCTAATTCGTAACAGACCGTTCAAATACACACTATCTGAGGTTTTAGCTTGTATGCGCCATACACTTATTCCCTTCTATCTGTACTCATGTATCCATTTATGCCAAATAGAAGATACAGCAGATTGGTCCAAATAAAAAGGAAACCCTCATGGCAGCTTTATTCTTTGATAAAATCTCCTTTATCCCGAGACCACCCCTATCTTTTGGTTGACGCACTACTCTCCAAGCTACCAAGCTTTTCCTGGCTGTACATGCCCCAGACCTGAGGTATTTATTACATATCATAATGACACCTAATCTGCAATCAATTTTTCAACATTCCACGACATTGTAACTTGTCTGCCTCAAGGAAAAATGAATATCGTCCAAGTGGCAAGTGTTTCCACTTAATAATTTTAAAAGTTTTTTTGTTTGATTTTAAAAGGAACATTGGAAAATTTATGATCAGGTTTTAGTTCTTTGTACTGCAGTCTGTCCTACCATTGGTGATGAATTCTTCGTCTTTGTACATATGTTTAGGACTCGTATAGTAATTGGCAAGTCAATTAATGTGCTTCACATCATACTATGTTTAGGTTTATGTGGGGTGGGCGGGTGTGGAGTTCTTTTGTGGTGGTATATTCTCAAGGCGGTGTTAAGTTTCATTGTGGTCATTTAGATTTCTCTAAATCACCATGATGAACGGATGCAATTTCGTTATGTGGTATACATGCTTCTGGAATTGTGCTCATGCTCCTCTTTATGGGATTTTTACATCACTTTTATTCGACCAGTGTTAACTGTTATAACCTTTCTGCTTGTTAAGTATTTGGAATTTCATCTGATAGCACTAGCCTTCTTTTTTGTCTGACTTGTTGTAGTACACTACCCGTGTTCTTTGGCTTTTTTAATAAAACTTTCTATATTACCTTTCAAAAAAAAGTATTTGGAATTTCAGATAAAACCGATAATTTTATCTGATAATATCTTGATTTCTCTATTGGTCTCATGAGTAGACTATTATACTACCTGCTGCCACCTTACCTATTTTATCTTTAGGTTAGGAACTCAGCCATAAGGATGCTTTTCCAGACTCTCGGAATTCATGGTCAGAAGTTTACAAAAAGCACCTGGGAATATTGTCTTCAGAATTATGTTTTTCATACACTAGATCGTGTGTCACAAATGGTGAGGTGGCATTTCTTTATTTTAATATGAATCTATTGCTTTTTTCTGGACTCAATTGTTTTTCTTGTTATAGGCTGCAACCTCGTCAAAAGATGAATGGCAAGGCAGAGAACTTGGAACTCGCAAAGGAAAAGCAGTGCATATGCTTATACATCACAGGTATAACATTGTTCTGGGAAATTTATTACAAAAATAAGTCATAAAAGTTTCCTTCCCCACTTCCTCAATCCCTTCATAAATAGTGTTTACTGATTTTGTAGCCGAAACACAGCACAGAAACAATGGGATGAGACACTTGTTCTGGTTCTTGGTGGAATTGCCCGGATTTTACGAACCTTTTTCCCTCTTCTCCGAAATTTAAGAAACTTTCCATCTGGTAAAGAACTTTCTTCTATTTCTTCTCTGGTTTTTAGTAAATACATGATTCTTTTTTCTTTTCAAATAACAAATAAATATGGTTTGATAATTTGATGTGTATTTTGCAGGTTGGGAGTCTTTGCTTGTCTTTGTCAAAAGCAACATTCTGATGGGTAGTAAAGAAGTTGCTCTTGCGGCGATAAATTGTTTACAGTCCACGATAGTTTCTCACTCTCCAAGTGTAATGATATAATCTATAGCTCTTTGTCTTATAAAAGATGCTGCATACCACTTGATAGTTCCCCTGTTATGTGTTATATTTCGTAATGTTTTCCTCTTTTTGCATTTCAAGTAATGGTCTATTTCATTCTTCTATTTTAACCTTTCCTTTCCTCTTTTTGCCTTTTAATCAGGGAGATCTTCCGCTGACATATCTGAGGTCAGTGCTTGACATCTATGAGGTTATTTTGCAAAAATCAACAATCAGCTCAGATCATGTCACAAGCAAGTTGAAGCAGGAAATACTACACGGCCTTGGTAGGGAATCAACTCCTAGGATTTCATTCATATTTCTTTTACTGTTTAGGACCTCACATGCTATGTGTGTGGCATGTGCTGTATTGGTAATACATCATGGTTGATGTCTCCTGTGATACATAGTCCATGCGATACCTTGCACTCTAGTATAACACCACCTCCTGGCTCCTGTAAAACTCTGCACCACCGGTTTGTAAACTTGCAATTCAGTACTTTGATTACACGATCAAGATTCACTATTAAAAACAAGTACCTCATGCTTATCCCATGAAGGACGGCTCACAAAACTTGCTAAATACGGCGTGCTAGATGGACTATTTGTGTTTTATAGTGAACCCTGATCATTTAATGGAAGTATGTTCCATAGGATATAGCACAGGATTCAGATATATATGTGTTCTTCATCTACTTTATAGACCATTTCTGCTAATTATGGAAGCTGAAAGGCATTGCTTCCTGGCCAGGCATCACATCTCCAAAATATTCAGCTAAGAAAATTCCACTTGCTAATAAACTGCTTCCTCTGACACTCCTTACATTTGGCAGGAGAACTATATTCACAAGCTCAGAACATGTTCGATGATGGCATGTACAAGCAGTTGCTATTGGTGATTGATTCAGCCATTAAAGAAGCCAAGTTGACCAATAATAATTTTGAAGCAGAATATGTAAGTACAATAATCCATTGGCCATTTATTCACATTACCAGCTTTCCTGTGTTCCTTTTTTTTTTTTTTTTCTTCAGTGATTGGAAGGAAATAACTATTTGTCTGGTCGTGATTATTTGGATCAATTTCTTTGAGCCATTATTCTTGTTTTTTTAGCCTCAGTTTAAACATGTTGTGAACACCTTAACATGTTCATGTGTGCAACTTTGTTGGAAATCCATGCTTGCATTTTGAGAATCATGTTGGTATATACATCACATAAGTGACAAAACAGAAGTATCACTGGATCTTTTATTTATTTATATTATTTTCGAGAACATCGATGCTACATTGACTAGAGCAAATACAACCAGCATTGCAAACCTAGTAATAAACTGGAAATAAATCCAACCGATGGGGATCAAAGCCACGATTTATTTGTTCATTTGCACTTTCAGTGGGACACTGAAAAAGCACATTCTGAGAATCATGTGTATCTCCTCCTACAGGGCCATGTGCCACCTGTGCAACGTGTTATACTGGAAATAATGCCATCATTGCATCCAGCACCACACCTGAACTCAATGTGGATTCTCCTACTCGAAAAGCTATTGCATCATCTTCCTGCAGATGATACCTTGTTTGAAGATGGTGAAGGTGACTCCGATTCTGTCAGTGAAAATCATGTTCCTAGTAAGATGTTTTACCTTACACTGTCATGCAGTTTTATGTATTACCTGATACAACTTTTTATGACAGCTGATTTACCAAATGGGGCCTCTTCAGCATCATCAAAGAAAAAAGAAACAGTATTAACACCTACAATGACTAGCAGCGCTTATAATATGTTTGCAGAGAAGCTTGTTCCTGTGCTTGTTGATCTCTTTTTGCAAGCTCCAGCTGCACAGAAGTATAAGGTTTTTGCAGATGTGATTCAAGGCCTGGGAAGGTAACCTTGTGCTTCTCTTGGAAGTTATAAGTTGATTTTGTAAGCTTAAAATTGTTTCCCTAGCAGTCTTGGTGAAGTATAAACTGAAGTCAATAGCTAGCAAATTTTATAATAATCCAAATAATGAGATCGGATCAATTTTGTCACATTGAGCTTTATAATGGAATAAAAATATGAACATTAATACATTATAACAGAATAAAACTGATGGAACAAAACTAAGAACATATCCTTTAGTGAGTTGAGCTTGAACGTTCCATTCGTGATGAAATAGTTTGTTTAGAAGATGCTGTAGTGTAACCATGCGCCTTTTGGGTTATTGCAGAACAACTTTTCTTATATCTTTGGGCTTCACACACAAACTATTTCCACCTGCTCTCCGGGTTCTGAAAGTTTCAGATTCTCTGTGTAGATTGATAGACATAGTTTATGTCTTCCATTTCTCTTTGTATCCACCTTCACATGCCTGTCCACTGATTCTCAAATGTAGACTAGTCCTTGTGTTCAATAACTATGAATAACACGTTCCATCTTCCCATTTCTGAAATCAGCTTGGCAAGACATGACTGATTCTTTAA
>JAQRGC011537223.1:0-20824 GCA_028659135.1 Plantago lanceolata | reverse complement strand
CAACAACGAAAGAAGCAAAAACGCACTCAGTTCTCAGTCCCAATTAGTGGAGTCAGATGTCGATTGGTATGATCTTTGATTATTTTTCTAGTCCACCTTAAATTTCTGATTTATAAACATTATGAATTTATAACGTGTAGTATATATATGTGTGTGCAACTGTGGACATGTTTATAATTATAACCGTCCTCGCATTTGGCAAATATTTATGGATTCTACTATAACTTTGCTGTATTTTTGTAATGAATATTATCATCAATCAGTTTTCACGTGTCTTTGGCTTCCATTCTTCTTACAGCCAGAGACATTTGTCAAAGTTCGTCCACGCTCTGAAGCACCCCGGCGTGACATGACGTATCCTATGAATTACACTCCTTGCCGGTATGTGCGGATATCTTGTATGCGTGGGACCCCAATAGCTATCTTTTTTATCCAGGTAATAGTTGAAATATTGATTCCTTCATGTATATATTTAAGCACCATTTTCATTTTGATATATTTATATACATTATTCCTGTTCATATCATCTGTCTCTGTAAACTTCTTGGACTAGATAACCTTTTTCTCCCTTATAGGCAATCCACAACTAAAATTTTCTTATTGCCATGGGATTTTGTATGTTTGCTCATTTATCTGCATTAGAACTTCTGAAATAGCATCATCTCTGGTACATATCAATTTTCCAGAAGCTTAAGACGTTTAGTATTTCTCCATTTCAGCTGATCGGGATTCCAGTTTCAGGTCTTGAGCCAGAATTTCAACCCGTTGCTAACTACTTGCTACCATACATCATATCACAAAAAGGTGATATGCATCTTCAGGTGAACAAACCATGCAATAATTGGCATGTCCACTGTTTTCAAATCTTCTATATATTGAACTATATATATTTTTGATGGCTTCTTCTGTTTCCTCTATCACTTTGTTTGTAGTTGCTTCAAGATGTGACAAGTCGGTTGGCCAGGTTTCTTCCTCATCTTGAGGTGCGCATTGTGGTCCAACTTCATCTTTTTTCTTTTTCTTTTTCTTTTTCTTTTTGTGTTCTCTATTAGCAACTAAAGATTTATTTTGCATGTGTACTAAAATCTTGCAGGTTGATCTCAATGGCTTGTCAGAAGCTGCAGAACCTACCGTACGTTTTCTGGCTATGCTAGCTGGTCCATATTATCCACTTCTTCAGGTTGTGAGTGAAAGGTGTGTGAACCTAATATAATATCCTGTCAAGTTCCCTTGACATTTCTGATTAATTATACATGTAAAGTTGCAAGTATTTTCCATCTCATTTTAATTGTTGATATAAATATCTTTTCTTTTTAGATGTGTATAATTATCCATCTGAAGTTCAATGATATTCAATTTTTCTCATTCATGACTACTGTCTTAGCATTGTAAATTGACTACATTTATATTGTCATTTAAAACTGAAAGCTGTTTGGCATTTTTCACGAGTAAATGAATGCTGAATTAGCAATAGTACACATCTATGTCTCCTATAAACTTGAAGTTTAAGTTTTCGTAACGTCCATGTCACAGTGGTACAAGTTACTTGCTGAACTAAAGGTTAGATAGTTTTTTTTTTTTTTTTTTTTTTGAAAAGGCAAATCTTACTCTAACCTACTCCTACTCCTACACTACTTCTTTACCACCTTATAACTCAAAATACACCTGAACCAACCTTATAACTCCAAA
Organism: Plantago lanceolata; assembly: GCA_028659135.1. Taxonomy (NCBI): domain Eukaryota; kingdom Viridiplantae; phylum Streptophyta; class Magnoliopsida; order Lamiales; family Plantaginaceae; genus Plantago; species Plantago lanceolata. The sequence continues at coordinate 19,135 of JAQRGC011537223.1, read as the reverse complement.
TATCCCTAAACCCACCTTATGCCTCCGCGGGGGTTCGAACTCCCTACCTCTCCTGTGCTACACTGCTACTGCAACACCCTTACTACTGCACCACCTTATAACTCCAAAAGCTTAGATAGTTTATGAAGTAAGTCCTTTGACTAAGAATCTATGGTCCAAGTTCTGTGGATGAGATGTTGATATTCGAGGTTTAGACGGACCATTTTTTTTTTTACTTGAGACAAATTGCTTTAGTATATTTGCACGAGTTTACTTTGCATTCATGAATAACTTTTCTTTTGTGGAAATAATTTATTAGCGATATTCGTTGATTTCATCTCTTCCCTAGAATAAGAATGTATAAAAAGAAGAGGCTAGAAGCAGGTATAGGTAATTAAATGGCTGATAGTATCAACATGTATTAAAGGAAGCACTTTGATTGAACTTTATTTTGCCATGTATATGCTCAAGAACTAAGTCCTGTATTTCTTTATTTCATTATTATCATTTTTGGTGCTTAATGATCAAGTTGAACTAGTTCTACTCGACACTGTTAAGTATTTGAAACCTCCTTGCATATCTTTCATAAAGCCATGTTTGTTGATCTGAAGCTTAACTATATAAAGATAAATTCCTTTAATTTCACCCCCTGTTTGTGTCAGGGAAACTGCAAGGCTTGCTGTTATTGGCTCGGAGCATGAAACTTCGAAGTCAAATCCACTTTCTACTGTTTTAACAGTCTCCTCAAATTTTGAGGTACACTGTTCTATCTGCTTGGTTCTAATCGGATGGGGATAACCCTGTCCTTAGTCCTACCATCCATGCGGTTTAAGGTTTTTCAGTCCTGTTGGTTCCTGATGATTCAAATACCATTGATCATGATCTGGATCTAAACATGAGTTCACAGCTGGGAAGGGGTCCGAGTGATGAGTCATACACATCTTATTGGTGTAATAATCATCTCCTGAATTTTCTTTTAGAATCACCGCAAATGCCTCATATGTTGGGCCTTTAACTTTGATGTGCATGTCCAGTGGTATGGGTATCAAAAGCTGTGTATTGTTTTATTTAATTTTCACATTCCATGTTTCATAGGCATTGTTCAAGGTATGGAGGTTCTTCAATCCTGTGATTGAGTTTAAACTTGGAACACTTGCCTACTGAAACATTTGATACTTTTGAGAGACAGGAAACATCTGGATCAGATAATTTTCTGTTTGATAAAAACAGTAGAAAAGTTTGTTAAGTTAAACTACTTCACCAACTTGGCTTGTGTTTGTCCATTTGACTTCTATTTAACTTGATGGCTAATACATTACTTCATTCACTGTGGACAGCCAAGGAGATCAAGAAACACACCGTCACTTTTCTCACCTATTTCACACGTGGTATTCCGCCCCGATGCAGTGTTTATGCTGCTCAGAAAGGCTTATAAAGATCCTAAACTGGGAGATGTGTGCAGGACGGTAAGATATGTTTACCAACTTTCTTATTGTACTTTCCTTGGCGGGTAATTGTAATACTGCCTCTGTTTTCCAAAGAGTTGCCAGTTTTACTCGAGCCAAAGATTAAGAAAAAGTGAGTAATGAATTGAAATATATTGTACTAAGTATTATTTGAGTAAAAAATGAATAAATAATTTTAGGTGGGGTAGTATTTAAATAAACTAATGAATGAATGAATTGGTATTGAATGAATAATTGGTATTGGGTGGTTACAGCTAGTTGATTGCAAACCACCTCCACCTAATAACTAATCTCAAACTTGTGAATTTTAGGTATCTAGAATTCTGTTCAGGCTCATGGAGCCCATGAAGAGTGAAGCGCACACAAAAGCTTCTGACATCACATCTTCTGGAGACGATGGGGCTCCGAAATTTGATGCTTGCCATCACACTTTTTTAAATGACTATTCTGACTTGTTCGGGAAGGAATTTCAAATTCACAATGATTATCCAGATCCCCCGTGCTTAAATCTCCTAGATAATGCTGCAGTTGAAGAAGGATTAATGCATGTTCTTTATGCTTCTGCATCTGAGGTTTGTTGCACGCAACAAATGAATTTTATCATACACGTATAGTAATCATGTTTGCTTTATGTCGTCACCTTAAAGAGATCTTGTTTCTTGTCTCCTTCCTGTTTCAGCCGTTGCACTGCAGAAGACTTGCAGAGAACACATCTGATATATGGTTGTCCTTGCCACTAATACAAGCATTACTTCCAGGTTAGATGGTCTTTTCCATTTTCTTGTCCCTCTTGGATCATCTCATTGCTTTAAGATCCATTGCCTGTTTAGCTTGTATTATGCTTTGCTGTAAATTAAATAATGGATGGTTGTATGAAATATTTTTAGGGGTCGAAGTGCTTAGGAATAACTAAATGGGAAGCTACAGGGTCCAAATTTTGATTTTAAATTGCTTCTAACCCCAACTCTTGAAAGCACATGTTATAAAGTTAAAAAAGCTGCCCCCCAGGCCCAGCCCCAAAAGTAATAATGAATGGACAAATCTAAGCTTAACACAAATTAATATGCTACTATAAAATAAATCACTTCCTAAGTTTTAGACTTCTGAAATTTCTATTCTCCCAAGTCCCAAGTAGAATATTTTCGAGTTAAATAAAAATATTCATATGATGATAGGATATGCTTAAGTTGACTTCAAATTTTAGCCAACTTCTAAGTTTTAGTATCCGGTTCTTTACTATAGATAAATAACAAACTAATGAACTCATGCTGACATTTGTTTGGCCCTTTCTGTCTGCTGGTGTAGCCCTTCGACCTACTGTCAACAGTCCTTACCAAATAGATGACAAGTTTTCTCTTTGGAAACAACCATTCGTACAAAATGCAATGTCTCAGGTATAGTATGGTTTAAGTGTAAGTTTGCTGGAATTGTGCCTATTCAAATGTAAATCTGATTCGGGCTTTCTGCCACATTTGCAGATAGTTGTAACTTCATCCTCAACAGTTTACCGCCCTCTACTTCATGCTTGTGCTGGCTATTTATCATCTTTTTCACCATCACACGTAAGTTGCCGCTTCTATTCTTAAATCCAAGAAATGATAGGTGGGAAAACAAAAGAATCTTTAGGATTCTTCCGCTAATCTGAATTTTACCAATGTTCTTTTTTGCTTATCTGAAATTCAGTTGGTGAATAAGTTGCTTTGGTCCGCCTTCCTTTGCAGGCTAAGGCAGCATGTGTTCTCATCGATCTTTGTTCAGGGGTCTTGGCTCCGTGGATAGGTCAAGTAATTGCAAAGGTTGTATGAGTTATAAACAGAGTATGTATGTTTGTGGATTCAGCATCTGGTGTAACTCTCTTTATTAGTGCGCTTCTTATATCCCAAATTACAGGTGGACTTGGCTGTTGAGCTCCTAGAAGACCTTTTAGGTGTCATCCAGGTACACTCAGCACATACTTATTTGTGGTGTTTTGTTAAGTGTATACTGCATAGTCTTTTGGTAGTGTTTTGTTCTAGTTGCTCCGAGAATATTTGGATAATCTGGCTTCATATGCTCGTTTTCCTGCCCATAAGCTTTAACTTACTTGTGCTCCTTCCTTTTCTTCTTCCTCCCCTTTTATTTATTTATTTAGTTTTGAATTTATCTTACTGATCACAGAAAGCAAAGAGCTAAGTTGGAAAGTTTCTCTTTGAAGAAGAGTGATCCCTAAATACAGAATTTATGTACATCCATCTAGACTGCTTACGTTGGTTGGCAGATTATGCTTTAAATAAGAATATAATCTAATGATATATGTTGAATATATGCGTGAATCTTGTTGTTCTTATAGTTTAAGAAGTCGAAAGAACATTAAGCTTTAAAAGGTTCAGCGTAGTTCAGTTGTTGGTATCTGCTGGAAAATGTTTGTGATGTTATGATGTATCAATTTGACTCTTTTGGAGCAATACAACTTATATAGAGACATAATTAGTGTTGTTCAAGTGGTTTATCAGCATCTTGTTTGTTAGTTATGCTCATTCACTGCTATTGTAATGCTCTATCATTGATAAGTTCTCTCTCTTTCCTCTGGCAGGGTGCTCGGTACTCACTCCCCCGTGCACGTGCTGCCCTCAAATATATTGTCCTGGCACTGTCTGGCAACATGGATGATATAATGGCAAAATATAAGGTGCTTCCATGTCTGAGGTCATTAGAACCTGAACACGTATTGAACTGGCTGACAGTTGTCTGTTAGAATGTCGTTTAGAAGAATAAATATTACTAGTCAACCGGTTGGCTGGTCTAACTCTTACATTGATTTGATTGGGGAAATCCTCCATTTGGTACTACATGTGTACCAATCTATCCATGTCATACTGTTAACTTTTCTAGTCCCACTTTTCGTCCAGTAACTTTGGTACTCCGGTGAAATATCCTCCTGGGTGAAATTAAAATTATGTCAAATGCGTCACTAAGCTGAACAAATTGATAAATAATGCATTATTACCTCAAATAAAGTGCAATAATTTCATATAATTTATTGAGAAAATAAATTGATTTTTCTCTGGTTCCAGTAATTTATCCAGAATTTAATTTTTTTCAATATTGTATTTTATTTATTTTTGTACTTTATTTATTTCTTCAGGTTTGGAGGAAATTGCAACTTTCACAGTAAGGAATCAATGAAAATAGGCAAAATTTACACCTAATTCGCCAATTAGTTCGAATTGGTGAGCAAATTTGACATAATTTAAGTGCGCCTAGATGGATATTTCACCAAAGTACCATAATTAGAATTTTCTAACTTCTGGTACCAAAAGTGGGAATGGACAAATTACGGTACCAAATGGGCAGAGTGGACCTATGGTACCAAATGGAGTATTTTTTCTATTTGTTTCAGGATGCTAAACACCGGATACTTTTCTTGGTGGAGATGCTGGAGCCTTTTCTGGATCCTGCAGTAAATCCTACAAAAGACATAGTATTTGGAAGTGAATCTTCCATTTTTATTGAAAATCAGGAAAGAAATTGTGCAATAGCGGTAAATGTAATCCGCACAGCCATTAAGAAGGCTGCTGTGCTTCCATCATTGGAAACTGAATGGAGGCGTGGGTCAGTTTCTCCTAGGTAATATCGACGAGAACTAATTTACTCAACTTTGTTATTTCAGAATAAATTTTCATATTTTCCTTTTTGTTATCTGTATTCCCTTCTTTTACAGCATTGATCATTTTCATTCCTTTCGCACATTTCCATCAGTTTGGTTTTCTGTAAATGGTTATCTTATGCAATTAGTCATACATAATAGTGCAATAACAGGTTTACTATTCAATGTGCAGTGTGCTCCTTTCTGTTTTGGATGCCCAGTTGCAATTGCCACATGATATTGATAGTCGCAAGTCTTCTTCTGTAGAGGTCGACAAGGCAGCTCCCTCCTCTCATAACAGACCCTACTCTTCCAAGTCAAACGAGCAAGAGCATGCCGATGTAAAAGTTGATGATATTGATACTAATGGAAAAACCGATGCTCCTGAAGATGCAGGTCTTCTCTTTGCTCCACAGGAACTGAATAGAATGTCACTTACCCTTGTTCCTGCGACTGCAAAATTTTCTGATGCAAGCCATTTAAACAATTTGGAGCTCAATAATGTGGATCAGAAGAAATTGAGCAACCAGTTCCAGAACAATCTTGGATCAGATATGGGCCAGGATACAGAATTATATAATTTGCTGGTTGATTATTCACAACTTATGAATTATAGAGATTGTGAGTTGAAGGCCTCTGAGTTTAGACGTTTAGCTCTGGACTTGCACTCACAGGGTGAGATTTCTCCGGAGAGCCAAGGTGTTGCCATAGACGCTTTACTTCTTGCAGCAGAATGTTACATCGTTCCTCGTGCTATGATGTCTATGAAGGACATCTCACCTGATTTGGGGAAATTTCTTGCTATGAGGTCAAGTGAGAACCATGGGCTTGCAGATATCAATAGAATTTTCCGACCAATTGACAAAGATTTGAAACTGGTGGCTGATATTGAAAGGAAACGAGACAGAGCTGTCATTGAACTTCTGATTGAGGCAGCTGTCTTGGATAGGAAGTACCAAAAAGTGGATTTGGAGGATGAGATTGCTGGATCAGATGTTGAAGGGGATGAGGAAGTCATAAAGTTGTCCCAGGAAGATACTCTTTCAGCAGATGCTGTTACTTTGGTTCGACAGAATCAATCACTTCTATGTAGATTTTTAATTCGGCGTTCGCATAAGGATTCTGTTGGCGAGCAACATTCCACCCGTGAGATTCTGATGTGGTGCCTACTATTTTTGTTGCATTCAGCGACCAAACTCAGCTGTTCTCCAGAACAGGTAGTTGATTTGATATTAAATTTTGCTGAATCATTGAACATGGAATTGAAGGATGGAAATAAACAGTTAAGCTCTTCTGGGCTGCCTGAATTGCAACGCGGCTTGTCACTTCTTCGGAGATTGGTCATTGCTTCAAGTGGCAGCAATGGAAGATCTGAAGTTTCAATCAACGTTAGAAGTGGGGTTCAGCTTTCCAACTTGATTCCTTCTTTGGTCTGGCTGCTGAAAGTACCTGCTTTTTCATCGTCTGCTTTCCCACTGGTTAGGTATTTCGGTTGGATGGCCATGGCACGTAATGCTAAACAGTACATTAAAGAGCGGCTCTTCCTTGTTTCAGATTTATCACAGTTAATACATCTGTTGTCAATATTCTCTGATGACCTTTCTCTAGTAGATAATATGATTGAGCAGAAAAATGTAAACAAGAGCTTTGAAGAAATCGGTGGTCACTCCAATATAAAGTTTGAGGATGGGGCCAAAAGTTACCATCAAAATGCCCTGCAATCTTTTAATGTTTTATATCCTGACATTAGTAGATTATTTCCAACTTTGAAGAAAGAATTTGAAGCATTTGGTGAGACTATATTGGAAGCTGTTGGATTGCAATTGAAATTTCTTTCTTCAACAGCTGTGCCTGATCTCATAAGTTGGTTTGCAAGTTTGTGTTCCTGTCCATTTGTCAAAAGCGAGAAGGGTCAACTTTTCCTGCACAAGCCTGATTATTTCAAAGGCTTTGTTGCCAAAAATGCAAAAGCCGTCATTCTGTACATGCTTGAAGTCATTGTAGTTGAACACATGGAAGCAATGGTTCCAGAGATACCCAGAGTAGTGCAGGTGCTAGTGTCCCTCTGTAGATCCTCGTACTGTGATGTGGCATTTCTTGATTCGGTATTGCGGTTATTAAAGCCTATTATCGTTTATTCCCTAACTAAGGTTCCTGATGAAGAGAAACTGTTGATAAATGAGTCATGTGAGAATTTTGAATCATTATGTTTTGGTGAGCTTTTCAATTACATCAGATGCCCTGATGAGAATCAAGTTACTGCGTCTGAAAGAGGAAGATGCCCTGCACTGACAATATTTGTTTTAGCTACTATGTTTGGTGATCTATCCTTCCGTTACAAAACGGGATTATTGCAGTCTTCCATATTGTGGGCTGAGTTCTCTTCTTTTGAGGAAACAACTGTTTTTCCTGATTATCTTTGTGCATATCAGGTTCTCATGGAAAACTGTAAAGAATTACTCATTGGTAGTTTGAGAGTCTGGGGAATCATTCCACTTGAAGCGAGTCTGCATTCTGATGCTATCATTGGTACAGTTGATGATTCTTCCAAGTCCTTCACCTGGCTTCTTAATGACATATGTAGGCCTTCTCCTGCCGAGGTGCCAGAAAAGCATCTGGATGACATTACTGCAGTTTCTGATGTTGATAAAAATGCTTGTCAATTGACTTTGGAGGAAATAAAGTCTGTTTGCAGTAATTTAGAGGATCTCATTTCAAAGCTCAATCCTACTTTGGAGAAATGCTGGATAATACACCATACATTGGCAAAGAAGTTAGCTGTAACTACTGCTGACTGTTTCATTTATTCAAGGTGCTTAAGTCTGTGTGCTGATAAAGTTTCTGTTTCTTCAAAGGCTGAGAAATATAATCCGAGTGAACTTGTTGATGAGTTCCCAGATGTTTGGAGGAGCAGTCTTGAAGGATTTGTTAAAATGATTTTGCTGCTTCAGGAAAACCACTGTTGGGAGGTTGCATTTGTACTTCTCGACTCAATATTGAGGCTTCCTCTATCTATTTTTTCGGATAAAGTGGTTGCTGATGTATGCTCAGCAATGAAGAACTTCTCTAATTTTGCCCCAAATATGTGTTGGAGGCTACAGACTGATAAACTACTGTCGCTGTTACTGGCAAGAAAGCTCGAAGACAATCGGCGAGCTGAAGTTCCTTTTATTGATCTCTTCTCGGAAATGCTTGGTCATTCGGAGCCTGAACAGCGTTATATTGCGTTAAAGCACTTGGGCAGACTTGTTGGTCAAGATGTTGATGGAAGGACCTTTTTGTCCTCAACAACTGAAATTACAGCAGAAACATCTGATTTACTACATTCAACTCCTGAGCGGTTTCTATCTCTTTTGGTCTCGGCTACATGGGATCAGGTGGCTCTAGTGGCATCATCGGACACATCATTGCTCTTAAGAACTCATGCAACATCACTTCTTATCAGCTACATACCATTTGCTAAACGGGACACATTACAGTCATTTCTGGCAGCAGCTGACAGTGTTGTTCAATGTTTGACAACTCTTGCACTACCTACGAGTTATGGGCCGTTGACTCAGTTTTCCTTGGCGCTCATTGCCAGTGTTTGCCTTTATTCTCCAGCTGAAGATATATCCTTGATTCCAGAACATATTTGGAGTAATATTGAAACTATTGCAATATCTAGAAATGGTAACTATTCTGGGGTTAATGCCAACAAAATATTTACGTAATTATTTCCTGTTGGACGTCTCTCAAGTAATATGTTTGATATGACTTTCTTGTGAATATTTTTGTAGGTAGGTATTATTGCACTGGTTTTGAGAAAAGTGCCTGTGAAGCATTATTCAGACTTAGGAAAAATGACGGCCAGGCTAAACAGGTAGCTAGTGTATGCTTGTAAATGCTTCCAGATAATTGAGATTATGTCTGTGTGAGGACTTCTGTGATTCAGTACCATATTATGGACCAGTAGAAGTAGAATACTTCCTTGCATCTACAAGAACTGTTACTTGAAGATGTTCTAAATTCCTACATAATTCATAACACATCTTTTGTGCATCTTTGTGATTCAGTACTTTGAAAGTTTGTCAATGATATAATAATTCATACAGGAAGAGTAGCATGATTTTGGTCCTCTATAAGAAATGTTAATAGTAGAAGTTTGACACTTACAAAATCTTTATAATATACTTTTTGTGCTTGTTACCAGTAAAGTTATGTGTGCCCGTTTTCATTGCTTCCTTTCGCCATATTTTACTGTGTCATCATGATTTTGGATATATTCTCTTACATAACATACTTTGGTGAATTGGTGGTTTAGATTTTAAAGGAAGTGCTCTCATTAAGTTCTCCCAAGGAGCAGATTCCAGACTTAATGACTACACGTGAATCTATTCTTCAGGTATGCGATTCTGAGCAGCCTTTTAGTGTCTTTAACTTCTTCAGTTTTGTTTCTGGAATCCGGGTTAGGACCCCTTCTCTCAAGTATAGGAAAGATAAATACAGAAAACCTAACATTGTTTTCCGTAGTTTCATAAATACTGTGCGGATATATTACTTTGCTTGTGAAAACTTATGCACATTCCATCTTAAGAATGGTTTTCCCTTCCCTATGTGTTGATTCTTTTGAATTTTCTAGGTAGTCAGTAGTCTAATGTTGTATGTTTAGATTGATCATTGAAGTTAGTGTCAATTATTTCTGTTGAGGAGAACAAGAAAGAAGTGTGAAAGTGTGGTTTCGTGAATGAAAGTTTAGTTTATTCATTCAGTGCCTTTTGGTTTATGTTGGTCCGGTGGTTCCTCACATAAATATGCCTCTATTGCAGGTTATTGGTAATTTGACCTCTGCCAGATCATACTTTGATTTCTTTGCCAAGGAAGTTGACCAAAAGACCATGGTCTGTCCTGTCACCTTTATTGATCTTTATGTTTGCCGCCTTCAAATCTTTTCAATATAGTCCGATTATTTTTCAGGAACTAGAAGAAGCTGAAATGGAAATGGAACTTCTAAAAAGGGAACATCAGCCATTTGATTCGTCGTTGGAACACCAAGATTGGCATCAGCTACCATTTTTATCCAGTAATACTATCCTTGTTTTTATTAGACATGCATGGTCTTACAAAGTTACAACTTGAGGCTCTTCAAATATTTTGCTCACAAGGACTGAATGTTGAGTGCATTGAACAATGTTCACATGCATTTCTCCACACTTCGACTCTTTTCTTAATGTTTATAATTCATGGCCACCTTATTCTTTTGCGATATTTGATATGTTATTGCTTAAATTGAACAATTTGTGTCATGCAGCTTATAACAAGGATGAGCGACGATTGATGCAAATTAAGGATGAAATTAGATCCATGTATGTACTCTCAATCCTTGTCTCAACTTTCATTGTTTTGCTTTATTGAGAAGGCAATGTCAATTGGAAGTATAGTTTGATGATTCGGTCCTGGTTGCTGTTTCCTGAAAGTTTAATGTACTCTAGTTGGCTGGATCATATGTTTCATGGTCTATCATCTGCTCTGCTTATTGATCTGAATCATTCAAACTTACATTTGAAAATATAAATATATATCTTTCCTCACTTCTTAAGACTGAGCTTCAAAAGTGCTGCAAGCTTCTCTGAATCAACAAAAGGAGATTAAAAACTCAAGTTTCATTTCAGGAGGCAAAAGAAAAACACAATTAAAATTAAGAAACAGGGTCTGCACTAATACAATGCTTACATTCTGTTATACAACTTTTCATCAGAGAAAAAGCAAAGCTCAGGGAAGAAATAGCAGCTCGAAGGCAACAGAAGCTTCTTTTGAGACGTGCTCGCCAACAATTTTTAGAGGATGCAGCTTTAAGAGAAGCAGAACTCCTTCAGAAACTTGATAGGTTTTGATCTCTCTTTTCTTATTATTTATTAATATTTTTTAAATTGTAAACTCTCCTTGATTAGAAATTTGAGTTTATACCTATAAGTGAAAGATGCTTTTGGTGTATCAGAGACAAAACAAGTGAAGTAGAAAAGGAGCTTGAGAGGCAGCAACTACTGGAACTTGAGCGTGCAAAAACCAGAGAGTTGCGGCACAATCTTGACCTGGAGAAGGAAAGGCAAGCACAGGCAAGTTTTAAGATGGTAGCTATTGCAGACCATGTGTATCATTCCTTGTAGATTATTCAAACACACGAGCAGTTTATGCTTTCATAGTTACACCTTGAATGATTGTGCCCACCATAGTTGTCAATAGCAGTCGCTATAGTAAATGCTTAGCACAGCGGTTCTTTACTGCTACTCCTCTACCATTACTGTAGCGGAAATAGCATTAGCGTCACTATTTTAAGCATTTGTTTTGTTTGCTCTTTAAGTTTCTCTATTTGGACCTCTTCTTGCTGGATGAAAGTGAGCACATGATGGTTTGTCTCTACAGTCCCATTACTCTTAACCTTTTGCAGGTTCTCCTTGATGATGAAACTTCACCTTCTCTGTTGGTCATAATTTTTTCAAAAACTTGGTGCACTCCATGTGAATATATAAAAATTATTTAATTATACTTAAAAAATTTGTGTGAAAGTCTATCTTTCTATTCTAAGTTTGAAGTTTCAACTGTAAATATTTAATGAGAAAGCAACACCTTTTCTCAAGAAAAAGGTCTGTTGTCTGATTGATTTTCTTCCAAGATTTGCCCATTAAATTTTTTTTTTTTTTTTTTGGAAGAACTTTAAAATCCACTAAGCCTAGAATATCTCTATACAAGATTTTGTCCTCTTGTAACATGTAATGTTCTCTCATGTAGCGAGATCTCCAGCGGGAGCTTGAGCAAGTGGAATCTGGGATTCGACCATCGAGACGAGAATTTCAATCCTCCAGCCAGAGTAGGTCAGTCTGAATACCAATATGAATATTGAATAACATATAATGATGATCTAGTGACTGGAATATACCCCACTATAGTAGCTACAGCTTTGCTTTTGTTTAAAGGGCTTTTATTAACTTCCTGATTTCCTTGTCTTTTCTTTCTGGGATTTCTAATGAACAGAACACGGGATAGATATCGTGAGAGGGACAATGAACGTGAAGGTAATGAGGGGAATATGAGAACAAGTAGTCGGAATGTGCAACGTGATACAGTTACTACAAGTTCTTCACCAGCAAATGCGTCACAAGTAGTCTTGGCTGGAAATAGGTCATTTTCAGGCCAGCTTCCCACCATTCTGCAATCACGTGAGAGATCAGAGGACACTGGTAGTGTCGAAGAGAACTTAAGCAGGGGGGACTCTGGTGACACAGGTAGTGTCGGAGATCCAGATATAGTATCAGCCCTTGAGGGTCAGTCTGTTGGTTTTGGATCTGGTCAACGGCATGGTTCGAGAGGTGGAAAATCCAGGCAGATTGTTGACAGGAGAGAAAGGGATAGCGGCAGCAGGCGTGAAGGGAAATGGGAGAGGAAACACTAGTAAAGTCTGTACGATAATGTAGCATTGTAATTGTACTGTATTGTTGTTGCAAGTTTTAATACTGTACAAATGTTGTTGAGAAAATTACTGTATAATGAAATTCTTGCAAGTCATGTTTTACTGAGGTAGGGAGTAGTCACAAAATACAATGCGAAATGGGATTTGATTAATGGATTGCACATAAATCCCATACTAGTTAACATGGAAATGAAAATCTGTTCTGTACAATTTCTTAAACTGTTGCTGGTCTGAGAATCGATCATCTACAGGTCACATTGGCTCCAAATCCAGACAACAATCCTTAAACATACATATTACCAAGAATGGCGACTCCCTTTTCGAACCCTTCTACGAAAAGGTCTACATGCCTCAATGCTAAGATCCACAGCGGCCGCAAGGGCCATAAATATAGCTGCATCTTCCACGCATGTAATGTGTCTCATTGCGAGTTGCACCAGCGGCTTACTGCACTTCCCTTCACCTTGCACTCGACAGCTCATAACAAACCCAGCCGTAGCCGGGCTTAGGCCAGCAAAATCCCCACTGCTCTGTGGACTTGGAACCGGACTTTGCCCTGCCTGAATATGTCGATCGGTATCTATAAAGAACTCACCACCTTTTTCCGCGTTTATTAATATTTCCGACATGAGAAGCTCTCCATTTTCCTGTTCGTCTGATAAAAGGTGAAATCGGCAGCAAACGGAATCTCTCGCGCCTCGTTCACGCCATGCTTCGAGCTTCCCCCATGGCTGCCAACTCTCAGAGCGGCATGGGTCGGGACGGACGATCAGCCAGGCTCCTGGGTTGGATTTAGCAACCCAATCACAACCTGAGGATGGAACGAACGGAGTTGTTATGAAAGCGGCTGCAACTGCGGAGCCGGAGAGATCATGAATCTTCACCTTCCATCCCTTACGCTCACGCCTCTCTACGTCTTGGTAGGAAACATCGGTTGTGTTTGACCAGAAGTTGTTGAGAGGATCCACCTGGGATGCCCTGTCAATTTTATTTTCCACAATCATAAATATGCACTAAACTAGATAAGACCAATACCCATCATGAATGATAAGAGTTCACTGCATGTAGCAATGGTTGCATATATCTTTGGCACAATGCTGCAAAAGCCCATGCTTATCGTAGAATTTGGAATAAGTCGAAATACACAAAAACAAGTTTAAATGGACTTGGAGAAAGGACTGATTCTAGACAAAATGATCAGGTTCTACTGTAATCAATCCACAAAATTTTAAACTTCAGCTTCTTTGATTTTGCAAAAAGCCGAACCTATAATTAATCTCTGTATACTTGTGTTTTTCATCTTTTTTGCTTTAAGAAAGCCATTAGTTTGCGAGAATATAACATATACATGCAAACACGTGATAGGAACCGAAAGAGCATCATACATCAGTGATTAAACAGAAGCTCGAAAATGAAGAGATAGCATGCAAGGTGACAAGTCACTGATGGAAATCGAGTTTTTAATGATCTTCGAGTTAATATTTATTATCAATCATTCCAAGAACAATATAACAATCTACAGGAAAGGAGAATGAGTAGAATCAAATTACCTGTCTCGACTAAACTTGCAGCTGAAAATAGGTTGCTTGATGGTTCCCTGAAGCTGAACAACTTGAGGACTTAACTTAGACTCATCTTCGAACTGAAAAACATATCTTGGATCAGGATCCAGCTTTACCGTTAAGTGAAGCTCAGCTCCTGGTTTTCCATTCTCCTGCTTACTTTTACCAATGCCAATCCAGCCGCTGAAAAGAATGACCTGCTTTCCTTCTTCCCATTCAGGTCCCACATCCAACTTAAACGTCCCAATCTGCTGTCGTTTGACACCAACACCACAGTGGGTTCCTTTCCTGCCGGCAAAAACAACTATCTCCAGACACGCGCGAGAAGCATAGAAGCATCCAGGTGTCAACAATGCTTTCAAGTCTGACTCTTCAAGATAGAAGCTCGAAGCAATGCTATAAGAGTTGGGAGTGGCTTCAGGAGAGGATATGAAGGGAACTGAAGTTGTTTGTACAGGAAATCCACGGAGACGGATTTCACACACACATGGAGAAGATAAGGGCTGAAGACCCAATTTTGTGGCAGTAAGAGATGTTCCAGGAAATCTTAGTCCCAAGGATCCGATTGATAATCGAATGAAAGCCTGAGGATCCATCTATGCTAGAAGTTGTTGTCCATTTTCTGTAAGCTAATCATAGTCTTCGAATTCTGTCAAGAAACAAAACATAATCAGAAGTGAACTGTAATATTGTGTAGTAGAGTACCATAAGTTAATAGGTGTTTTTGGTTATAAACCACACTTTTAAAAGCTTGACATAAATGATGAAGTTAACGTCCTTCATAAGAATCATATAGTACAGAAACGGTCCTAAATATTAGCACTGCTTATGAAGCATTACAGTTTACTAATCCGATATGCACATATAGACAGAAAACATAAATTACAGTTTACAACGAATTCTTGACTGGCCATAGATCCCCTCCGAGAAAACTCTACAAAAACAGGTATATTTATGAATAAACGTCGCTACTCCAATTTCACAAAAACAAAGTCCCAAGTAACAAATGCAGCATCTTAAAAGATATATATGTGATCAACTAAACCATCTGCGGCATTTACATAACATGGAAATGGAACAAGCCAAGTCACAGACCCTTTTCTAGCTTAATTACAGAATTCCACATATCATCTAATCCATAGTCCAGAAAATGCTCTAATCGGCTTTTCATGAATGAATGTAAAAGCCAACTATCTCCATACACAACCAATGGCCTCTCTGTCTCTGAACAAAACATAAGACACCCCCGAATCACTAAACATCTGCACCTGGCATGAACTAGACTACCGCACATTGTTTTGACCAAAACACTTAGTTTTCTTTCCATTTAGTTTATAATCAAAGACAGAACAGAATAACTTCATCTACTTACATAGTCACATACATTGATCAGTATTTTTTTCAAACAACTTATGTTTTTAAGGCGTGAAGTACATAACAAAAAAACCGAAATCCCAATGGAGTCGGATTTCGCGACTACAAATCAATAATCTACACAAACTTTTTGCTTCCTTGTGAATCAACAGTGTCAGTGAACCTTAAAGAACAAGCACTGGACCAAATTTTCAAGGCCACTTCAATTCTCATCATCTAAGTTACCAACCAGAGTCCACACATAGAGAGCCTAAATGAACAATTAAATTATGAGCCTTAACAACAATAGTACATGAAAGAGATGAAACTAGCTCAATTGACCTACACAAACAAGACTAAAAACAATACAGTCAAATTACTACTTTTACATGCTTTTGATGAAAACAGAACACCTTGAAAAGCAACTGAAACACATATACACATTCCAAGAATTCGAAAGAGAATCAAAGAAAATAAGCCACCTGAAAAATTCTCCTCCTGAGCAAGAAGACAACTTTCCCAGGTGCTAAAACTCCCATGGCTTTCTCATACATAAAAACAAGAATCTTTTTCTTTCTTTCACTGACTGACTTTCCAGCAAAAGATAGAAAAACTGGAGATGGGTCACGTCTCTTTTAGTATATTTTACAGATCCCAGAAAGATAATGCGGAGTGATCAATGGGTTTTGGTGTTTTGATGAGTAGGGTGGTGTTAGATAAATACTCCTACAACAAGAAGTCTCAAGTCAAGAGGTACTGTGTATCCATATCAGCAAATGAAATAAAAGAATAATTAATTGTAGATAGTAGATAGATAGCACCATAGAAAGAAAGAAACACAAGGTCCAAAGGATATGAATATCACATAGAATACAGGACAGGACACAGATCACGAGAAACGCATATTGGGTTAGTGACTATGATGAATTCTTCTACTTGCAACTTGAAAACGAAGGAGAAGCATGTGATGATGTGTGACTGTGACTGTGTCTTCTTCTACAAACTGTAAAATGTCAAAGCCACTGTGTGTGTATACGTTGTTTTTTTTTGTTTGTTACTTGAATCAAAGCTGAAAAAGCAATTGAATTGAGGGAGTTTTTCTTTTCAAAAAGATTGTATGGAATTGGAAAATGGAAAATTTCCTTTTCTTTTCAACTTTTTGAAGAAAAAGTTGATGGATGGTTTTTGTTAATATTTGTATGGGGTCAATTATGTTGAACTTAATCTTTCCGGTATTTATATAACGCATTATTATATGTTAGGTAAAGAAAGAGTAAAATTGAAATTAAAGTGGATTGAATTGAGCCTTAATAATTTGAACTGAATTTAGAACTGACAGGAGAGAGTAAATTGAAGGTGTTTTATCGTATAAATGAAACCGGTTCTTACTCATACTCATAGCACCATTAAAAAAAACATGCCATTACAATCTTATTCCACAAGAAATGTAAAGAGAAACATCAAACTGAAACCCAAAGCAATAGAAGTAAGTGATTTTTTTGATTTTAATGATACTCCTATGTGGGGAAGGAACTCCCTAGTCCCCCACCCATCTCCATGGACCAATGGTCATAAATTTCTAGATTGAGGGTAGGCTATGGGTCCTCTTACAAGGACATACACTCACGTTAGTTCCGTCGTGACTAGGGGTGTGTACGAACCGAACGAGTCGAACATTATTATAAACGACGAACACTGTTCGACGAACATAAGCATCTGTTCGTGTTTGTGTTCGTGTTCAACGAGCTCGAAAAAAAAGAGCTCGAGCTCGAGTTCGACATGATTAAGAAAAGCTCACTTCTGTTCGCGAACAGTTCGTTCGGTTAGTGCTCGAAATTTGCTCATTTAGCTTAAAAATTTAAATATCCAACATAAAGTATGCATTTTAAAAATTATGTAAATTTTCAATCGCAACACAAAATATGTGCTCCACAAATTCACAATAATAGATAAATGCATAAATGTTGCCGAAAACCACAAAACGAAGTTCACATCATATAAATATAATAAATAATACATACCTTTGTTCGCGAACACCCGAGCCTCTTACAATTTTGCTCGAAACTCGTTCGACAATTATTCGAACACGTTCGCGAACTGTTCGTGTTCGGTCAACTCGATCACGAACCGGACTTTGACCGAGCCTTTTTCACGAACGTTCATGAACGGTTCTATTCGTATACACCTCTAGTCGTGACTTATGGCTAGTCACTGATTTAAGACGAAGATACCCTTACTTGTACCATGGCAGAAATTATACTTTCAAAAAATTACAATTCAATTATACTTATAAGACTTTGTTAGCTTGTTAAACAATATAATAAGGTCCAAGTTGATGGTCGGCGGTGGTAGATGGTAGTTCGGTTCGGTTCACCACCTAACCGGTTTTTTATAGAAACTTGTTCAGTTTTTCTCTCCACTGTCTGTTCACTAAATTTCTGCGCTGATACACCTCTTCTTCAACAGTTGTGTCTAGTTATGAATCTATACATCGCTTCGAATAGTATATATTGGCGGCTCAACACCGTCTCACTTCATATTCTCCATCTGCTTATATATTTAAATCAGAGACGAAGTAATTGTGTTTGTCGAAAGTATTTATCATGTTGTGCTGCATGCCTAATATTATGTCTTTCTTTTTATGATTAACACCAACGGTAAGAAAATCCTGCAACACATTTTTGCTTGGTTTTGGTACGCATTATGAATGTTTGCTTTTGTGTTTTACAATTGCATGAATACTTCGGAGGACCATGGATTTGACATCTTTAGTCCCTTAATTGCTATAGACTCTTATCTCAAAATTAGCCAATCATCTTCTATTAAATGATAGTATTAAATATTTAGATTATGCTTCATAGTACTTTTTAATTTGTTATGATGTTTATTAGTTTCAATTCCCCTTTCACTAAAGTTTCAAGATCTTGTAAAGTGCTTTATAGTCCTATAACAAGAACACGGTTGCTTTTTTTAAACGACAAATCTACTCCATGCTACTCTTAATTCTACTCATACACTACTCATTCACCACCTTATAACTCCAATTACACCCAAACCAACCTTATAATTTTAAATATCCCTAAACCCACCTTATGCCTCCGTCGGAATTCAAACACCCCATTGTCTCATGTGCTACTCCAACACCCTTACCACTGCACCACCTTATAACACCCAACAGGAACATGATTGTTGATTTGGTAGATTTTTTTTAAAGAGTCCGTCTCTTAAGGGACCAACTATTTAAAAGACCAAAAAACAGACCAACACAAACCCACAACACGCGTAGGTAATAAAATGATCCTAAATGAGTCATTAATTACTTTGTGTTGGTCTTTTTAAGGTCTTTATATAAGTTGGTCTCTATTAAGAATTAGTATTTTTTAAAAGTTGCGTTAAGAAGTTAAAATATTCTATTTGACAAGGGGTTGTGTGGCATCTTTGGAGAGCAAGCAATGATTTCCTATTTGATGGTAAATCGATGTTGGCGCAGGCAAACATGAAAAAAAAAATTACATATGTTATTGTTCATAGGGTAAATTACTTTGTAATACCTTCTTAATGACTCTAATTACGTTTTAAACCTTATTATTCAAACAATTATATTTTAATCCAAAAAGTTATTTTTTTAAAAAAAATTCAGTTTCCAACCAAACAAGCCTTAACATATAATGTATCTCAAATTCTTATAATTCAATATTAACCC
>JAQRGC011537079.1:0-11994 GCA_028659135.1 Plantago lanceolata | reverse complement strand
CAATTTTCAAATAGAAGAAAAAGGACCTGGAAAATGGACTGGGCAGCATTCAATATCTCCATTCCCAGGGGTTCAGAACGTTGAGCGAGTAAAATCTGGGGAGAAAACAATAGTCTTGTGAGTTAGAGAAATAGATTACAGGTATTGTTAGTGACTACATGAGTATGGGGTGACCTTTAGTCCAGCTAGTAACCCAACACATATATTGGTAATGCTGGATGCACGCCAAGCTTGTTTTTTTCCAGCTTTCAGACACTGATCGATTATGCCGAGAAAAGAAACCATCCCCCTACTATCCTGGAAGGAGAGGACAATGAAATAACTATATCAATAACAATGTCTCAGCCATTGGAAACCAAATCTAGTAATGAGATCACGTACTTGAGCTGCAAACATAGTTCCGAAGCAGAGTAGCATCTGATTAACCAACATCTTGCTTATAGTCTCAGGCTTCATGTTTAATTTACAACTTTGGAGGTCAGAAATCGAGAAAGTGAAATTTTGGCAACTCAATAGAATATACAAACCTCCATGACAGGGAAATGCACTTGTACCTGGGGAAAACTAGGAGGCTCGTCCTCCCATACACACGTCAATGTACCAGATTTCCCCCCTTGAAATGAGCGTAGTTCGTCTTCAAACCAATCCCTAAAATAATAATGGCGAATCAGAAATAGAAACTAACAGATCTATAATATGCACTGTAAAAGAAAAAGAAAATAGAGTATCTAATATTATTCAGACAGTAATAAATGACACAAGCTTGGTAAAATCAAGGATAGCAAAAAGATTACACCTTCCAGGGGTCCAAGGACCAAGCCAGGCATCTCTTTTGTCTAGCAACATCCGCAAACAGGAGCTTTCCTCGCATCCAGAAGGTTCCCTGTTTTTAAATTTCAATGTCCAACAAAGACAAATCAGCCTTTTTAAGAAACAAATTCTATACACCAATTATGGCAAGCAAAATAAGGGTTTGTAGATTTCACGGAAACAGAATGCAGATTATATATATGTTAATTTGGAAAAGGGAAATGTAAGCAGAAACATTATTATTATACTAATAATTACCTAAAGGGGGTAGTGCATATCTGAACAATTTGAGAATGATCAATCTTGTACAGAGATGGATCTGAAAGCGCTTGATAATTTATCAACACCCGGACGACAAATAAATCCAATGCAGCTTTTATATCTGCATGTTCTTTGCCTGAAAGCTGAGACAAAAATGACAGTGCGCTAATCCACGCCATTCAAATTCAAAATATCAGTGAAACAACTTCTTAATATTGAAACAAAATAAACTAAAGCCTGATAGAAATCTGAAAACAAAATTACAACGTATCCATACCAATTCAAGTATAAAAGAACTGGCTGAACTAAAATTCTTCCATTCTCAGCATCGGAAGATATGAAGCGTTTCACAAACGAAGTAAGAGCATCAATGGCAGCAGACCATACTCTGCAAAGAACAACAAATATTATAACTAACAGCATTGGAAGTGTTGAACAAAACAGCTTAAAATAAGGAAAACAATGAAGAGAGTCAAGAGACATAATAAACCGTTAGTAGCTGAAACAGTAAGCATATACTTTATACATGCTAAGGGAACACATTTAGATGTTAAAATAAGGAAACCCAAACCCATAGACTGTTGGGAGCTGTCAGGCATGGTGTACATTTTAGTATATGAAATGATCTACACATTGCACATGACATGGCAGTCATTATGCATCATATCCTTCATGTCTTGTCAGGTAAAACTAGAATAGAAAGATAACGTCCCAATTAATTCATAAAACCACATTCCTAGTCCAGCGTCTGGGCTGAGGCAAAGCTAATGGTTAGCAAAAACACATCCACACGCCTGGCCTCAAACTCAATCACCCAGAAATTCTTTGAACCACTATGTTCTTTGAGACAAAGTGTGGATTAAATTGCCGACCCACGGCCTTAATCGCCAACTTCAACACTCTCCACTCAACCTAAGCATCAACAACTCCCAAACAACTTTAGATACATCTGAAAACCCTGCCTTAGCCATCACCTTCACCTTTCACCTTAGCAATCAAATACCAACTATGATTTTTCAAAACTCAACCCAAAACCTTAACTTTCAACAAAAAAAATTCAACGTTAACCAAAATTAAAAATCAAATCTCAAAATCCACTCCCAAACAACCCGCATATGTTCCAGGTGGTATGCTGTGTAGCAAAACATATAGGACAAATTTTCCGATTCTTGAAAAATTCCGCCATAGATGAAGGTTCTTATCCTCATCACTAGGCAGAAAACTTTCAGGGATAAGAACATCACTTCATCCAAACAGAAAGAAAAGGATCCAGAAACGTCTAGCAATACTCCTCTTTTACCTTTTCTATTTAGAAAAAATCATAAATTATTGTCAAGTCTGTTTTCTCTTTTAATGTTATCATAGAGTGATAATAAAAGGTAAATACAGGAGAAGTGTATCATTAGTGGAATGACAAAGAAAATACGAATAGTCCTGAAGAGATGCCACATGCTACAAACTAAAAATAAAATATTAAAAAAATAAAAAGTTGAAAAAAAGACTTGCAGTATTTTACATGTAAACTTTTGGGCAGGTTCAATAAATTTCACCTTTACTACTTCCTCCGTCCCGAGCCAAGTTACCCATTTATTTTGTTGACTTTTTCGAGTGCATAGTGATTATGTGCAGTGAACACAAAGCAGAAAATGTCAGGATAAAATCCATTATATAACTGACCCTATTTCAGATACGGCATCGTGCATTTGGACTGCAGAAACTTTTGACTTCCCACTAAAAGTAGAGGCCCATAAGGCAAGAATATCAAAAACTTGGCTTTGAAGTTCCTGCAACCACAAATCTAGCCGTGTCAGAACCTAATTTGAACTATTACCTAAAGAAGGAGGACAAAAACATTTACCTCCTTCGACATGGATGCTATAAGTGAAGATAGAAGGGCCCATCCAGCTTCTTTTTCAACTGCAGCTGCTATAGGGCTCCGGCTGGATCTTGTCAAGAGATTCTTGCAGACGTCAAGAACAGACATAGGTAATCTGCACCCACCACATGTCCCAAGAGATTAAAAAATTGGTGCAAAATGAAAACACTGTAGATTGTTATTCCGCATCTGGGATCATGATGTTCCAGAACATAGCATACGAGTTAATGAACTGCCTCGGTAGAGTTATACTTAAATGCTTTTAGTCATATAGAGCATATATGCGCTTGATTTGAAAAGCATATGCTGATACACATTTTGGCAATTGCATGGAAACAATGTTGGTAACACAGAAGGTTGAGAAAAGATCCAATAAATCTACCTGCCTGGATATCCAAGTGGTAACTTCCGAGAAATAGAAACTAATGAGGCCAAAACTGCTGCTTGTCCATGTAAATTTCCGAGCTCCTCTTTAAAATTGGCTCCCTAAATACAACACATTTAGATAGCATATAAAGAGACATGATGAAAAATGTGAACTACATAAATTATATGAAACTGAGAACAAAACATTAGCTCATTGTACGGGTAGTAATGTGTGAATATAGAGTGTTTATCAGATAAAAACTTCCAGCGATTCATTTAGTTTTATGTAATATTTTATTTAACTTCCAATCGAATCACATGAAAGTATCTTTTCAAAGAAAGATTCTGCTGTGGTGTACATGTGCGAGAATAGTCGAAACATAACTACTGCTTCAATACTTTGACCCCTTGCACAAATTCCAGTTATGTTCCATAAACTTAGCCATACCAATGTAAACTGTTAAACAGCTTCCAGGTAAATTGTTGGGACTCGGTGCTCAAATTAAAAGCAGTGCTGTCAAGAGACCGCAGGGAAGATGTATGTCATGAATGCTCTTAAGAACTGTGCTGAACTAGTTAGTCATCTGTCATCTTATAGCTTGGGAACACGTCTCACCATTCAACCACGAGACAAACCTATCCTCCTTTCAGTCAAAACATACAACTAGTATTCCTCAACATTCCTATTTGGAATTACAACTTTATTTCCAAGTCAATTTTCTACGTAACAATGCTTCCAACGTGCATCTCTCCTTTGTTTGATTCAGTTACAAATGCTAGAATATACATTCAAATAAGTTACAAATGAACAACGGGCATATTTTCATTGATTTTGGTACTAGAATTATTTCTGGATGATGCCAAAGCACATGTTGAGAAATTCTTTGGACATGAAGATAGTTGGGGGGCTAAAATAGGAAATCCCTTTGGATTATAACCTCCTGGACACTGGTTGCATTATTTGGTATTTATGGACGGTTTATTGGTAGCTAGGCTTCCTTTCTCTAGTATAGCTGATTGGCTCCCAATCCTTGTGTGTGTGCGTGTGTTTGCAATATATATATTTATATATGGTTCAAGAACATACAGGCTATAAGCCGAACTGATTAAAGCTTTACCTTCTCAAATGAGACATTTTCTTTTGCTGCATTAAGCATTGTCACTGCATAAGATATCAAGCCACCAACACAGGAGGGGTCCACCTCAGCCAGTGTACGAAGAGTCAAAGCGGCTTCGACTCTTACCTAAGACAGAAACATTATGAGAAAAATGATGCCATTGTAAATCATGGATCATCAGTGGAGAAAAGGATATATACATAACATTATCAATCTTCAACTCCAGACTTAAATTACAGATACATACAGACAAACACTAAAAGCTAAAGGACAAACAATATAGGAACTCACCAGTGGTGAATCGTGGGAAACTGCAGCAACAACTGTGTCATCAAGAACTTCCTTGAACTCGAGCGGAACCTGCATTTAAACAGATGGCAACAGCTTTAAATGAAGTATATACCATGATAAAAATCATAATTTCAAACTGATGGGCATGTTTAATTTAGAGAACGTCAATGGGTGGAATGCATCAATTTTCCTTTGCCCAACTTTTGCTTTCAATAAGAAGATACTTGACCCTATCATTTTACAAAAAGAGACATATATCTCAAAAAGCATAATTTGGATCCACCAAATAATAAAACAGAAAATTGAATGTGAGATATACTCCCTCGTCCCTCCGTCCCAATCTCAACTTTCTGTTGAGCTGGGCGAGGATATTAAGATTATATTATATAGATAGTAGTATTACACAATATGTAAAATAAAGTAGGAGAGAGAGTATATAAAGTAGGAGAGATCATGGATAAAGTAGCGGGGGTGTAAATAAAGTAAGAGAGATAATGAATAAAGTATGAGAGATGATTTCCAGTTGAAGTATAGGATGTTAAGATTTGGACAACCAGAAAAGGAAACCAGGAAGTCGAGATCGGGACTGAGGGAGAATATCCTACCAGAGAAAGAAAGATACTAGTCTGCACAAAAGGAAAGACTTAACTTTCAATCTACGCTACCCAGACCCCCTGTGCATGCCTGTTGGACTTGGCTATTTCATAAGAAAAATTCAATTTCTAGCCTAAACTGAAATGTCCGCGTTCCATACCAATGTGTCAAGTATCCAACACAGATATGTAAGGGGACCAAAGAGCATGGGTAACAGAATATTCAAACTTTAAATTATTTTTACTAAATAAAATAGTGGCGCATGATTTCTTAGATAGAGTAAAAGACAAGGCCATGACAGAGAAGAAAGGCGTACTGGCGTACAAAAACATGCTTTGAATAACTTTCATAACCATTTTCTCCATATTCTCTTACAACTTCCACACTCATATAAAGATGACTTGGCAACTTTACACAGCGAGTTACACTTACTTTTTCCATTCTCTTTCAACATTCAACACATTATTAATATATTTTTTTATTGAAAGATAAATGTCATGCACTAACTATGTGTACAGCAGCATTTCAGATAAACAAGAAACTAGACCGACTATCATTCTAAACTAAATATCTCTTCGTTTACAAATTACCTAGGCTAAATGAAAACCATAGTAAGCCAAGACATAGTTGGTTCGGGCACGTTCTGCTTGTTTAGATTTGAATAAATGGGTTAATATTTCCAGTCGAGATATAGGTGTGGACATGTTGGCAAAAGGTCCACATGAACAGAGACGTGTGAAGAACTGAAAACTGCCAGCAACACTTAATTGTTCAAGATCCAAGGCCTACATGCAAATATAATTTGGACAAGAACCAGATTACTGGAAGAGTTTGGGAGAAAATCATATTCATCCACACTCTATATATAGACTATACTTATATCTAACAAGCTGTATGTACCATTGTAAGCGTATTTTGACAAGAATGACTCTTAACATTTTTAACCAGCATGGCATGCACATTGAAAGAAAAAGTATGTGTTATAGTAGGTGAAAGTATAAGAGCAGCTTTCTGAAAAGTGAAAGTATAAGAGCAGCTTTCTGAAAAGTACAACAGAAAAAAAATCCCCAGAAATACACCCGACTCTTCAGAGCACACCGTTTTTTCTTTGGTGGGTCCACATCAAAGGAACGGGTTATGCTACATTCAGGAAATAATTTTTCCCTAAACATGTAGCCGGTGCATCATTTAGCTTCCTAAGGTAGGCTAACTAATCTTTGTAATTAGAGACTTCCCTAGATAGGCTGAGCGGCTGACTAAATCTTACTAGTGCCTAGACCTTAATGTTTATTGTAAAGGTTATGTATTGCAAGTAATGAAAGGAGAGAAATCATTCAGGCACTAAATTAGCAGGTGGGGGTTACCATGCCTTCTTATATTGTGGAACAAACTAAACCTAGATCATTACTGTCAAGTAGTATACTGTTACGAATCAGAAATCCATGACTTCTTCCTAGTTTGAGAAACTGTGTTCACGATATTTTCTTCATTTTCTACCAAATGTCTCACTGCTTTCTCCTTTTCCGATTTGAGACGGAACAAGTCTCCTGAAGAAGTCTTAAATTAAAGACAACTCTTTTCTTTCAATATATTTTCTCTACTGATTTTATTCACAAATACAAAACTACTAGAATCTACAAATAACTACCCACTAATCACATGTTATAGAAACAATTGGATAACCAATCCTGCCCACTAGATGCAGATTAAAGATATTGATTAAAGAGAATAACTTTCAGGCTATTGTGCATTTGTGCTTCAAGTTGTCGGGCCATATCATAACATATAACACCCTGACATCATACTTATAACCCTATTTAATATTTATGATATTCTGCTTAGATGCTAAATACAAAGTTGGGTGTTAGGATTACAGAGTACTTATGAATGAGTTAGAATGGTTATTCAGAAAATTCCAAAGTAATTAATATTTTTTGTAAGCTTATGAGTGTCAAGAGGTCACGCTTATACACCCAGGAAAAAGAGCAGTGTATCATACTATCTTTTTATTGCACACTAATAATAAAACCAAAAGCTCTGAACATGTATACCCCAGAGGATTACACCCTACTCTGTCACTTCTCCAAGTGTTCAAGTCAAGAAAAATCAACGTATTTTAGGAACTATATTAACTACAGCAATTAAAGACAGAATCTTGCATAGATGAAATCACATATTGTACAAACATGCAAGGAGATAGATGCCAACTATACCTCTCCTAATGTTTTCAGAACGTACGACAGAGTACGGAGGATGGCAACTCGCATGGAAGGGGTGGAATCAAAAGCTAAAAGCTGCAATATCTTGTCATTAAGTCCCCGAACATAATCGATCAACAAAAACAGTCAATTTCTTGAATCATATAGCAAACCTGTTTCCCAAGAAAAACTGAAAAGCCTCTTTGCGTGGGTTCGGTCATCTGATCAGTTACACCTACCCGCAGAATATACAGCACACATGCCTTCAGACAAACAAGACACGGTTAAAGAGCTGATATAACAAATGTACATAACATCCACGAAACACTTTTTTGAAAGGTAATAGATAAGATTAAATAATAAATTGTCATCATAACAAATATTTCCATGTAACAACAGGTTTAAATAGCTAATATTATTTGGCCTAATCTTTACCAGATGATCATGAGATTGGTTAGGAACAGTAAGTAAAAAGTTCAAAGCACAACTGTAGACCGATACTACAGAGTAAGTAGAGTAACCTGGTTACATAACAGCAAAAACTCTAGATGAAGTACAGTTATGTTGGTAATCTTTTTGCCCAAAAGTAGATATTTCGAAGATAATAACATCCGGAAGAGTAACAAACATAGTAGTCAATTATAGAACAGTTCTATAACCTTTTGGTGGAACTAAACACTTCTTGTAGTAGACAAACTGACAAACTATATGTCTACTACACCTTATGTGAAATTCTTGTAAAAGTCAAGATTTTCTTTAACACTGGGAAAATCAAATACATCTCCCACTCCAAGTGTTGGTACTCTCTCCCAACTTATACTAATAAGATATTGACTTTCCTATTGTTAAGGAAAGTCTAGACTTCTACAAGACTTACACATATCTTATACTCCCTCTGTCCCAACATGCAGTATACATTTGCGTTTTACACTGTTATTTGACTTTATGGGATATTGTTGTTTATTAATTGTTGGGAACAGAAATAAAGTGTGAAGAACATAGTTTGCCTAAAAAGGAAACATATGCAAGTTCTTGGGACGGACGGAGTGATATTTAATGATCTAGGCTAGGCTCGAGTAAGGGGGTAACTACAATATTAAAACAGCCGATGATTTCTTTTGTAATTCAAAAAATTACATTGAGAAGTAAATGTCATTATTCTGCCCAGAAGCTAATTAAACCTTCAAAGCTTCCTACACAACCTCATCTCCGGCATACTGTTACGGCATTATAAAGAACGAGACATAACAGGATAGCACTTTACGAGAGTCTTAATGCTTCAAAGGAGTGGCCTGTGTAATGTACACTGTCGTCTTAAGTTGAGATCCAATATTCCCAAGGAGGGGGGACTTTTCTCACATTTCTAACAGCATTTTTAATTAGCATATCATACATCCAAGCAGGGATCATCCCAATTAACCCATTGTGCAATGTTAATAAGAGTTTCATATGACCAAGTTAAGAGGGTATGAATACAGTACAGCCAAATAAATTCAGCATATGGAAAAGCCATGCTGTCAAAACAGAATGCAGTACCAGCGCTTGTGCATCAATGGATGGATCCGCACCAAGCATGTCCATAACCTGCCCAACATAGTTTTGCAGCTCACTATCCGGGTGATGGTACTTTAACCGAATAGCCTGCAAGCACAATTACAGCCGTATAAGCGCCAATGGTAAACTATAAGCCAAAGAAAAGAAGTAAATGTGTTATCTTTTAGATCATCAAACACTGGATATTTAAAACCTAGAAATTTTCTCTATAAATAACAATGACTAGTTCTGAAGATATTGAACAGTAAGAACCTTCTTCATGCAAGGCACATGGGACCTAATATAACGTATCTGCACTTATGGTGTCATTAAGCCAAGGGTTGTGCCTATTTACCTTGGGATCTCAATGAGCAAACACGAGAGTATAAATCCCTAAGACAAGATATCTTTTATTGGATTGTAAAGACCGATTCTGCATTTGAGTGGAAGGGTATATATATGCAATCAGGCTTAGTTGTGTAAATAATAGATGTGTTCACTCCTCTATACCAGTGCATTGTTTGACAATGTTACTATCAGGAGTAGTCGAACTTAACCAAGAAGAGCAAGATTACTCAGGAGAAGAGAGAAGGTGAATGGCATTACTCTGGTGAAAATAAGTATCACATATTGATTGTTACTGACCTGTAAAAAGTAGACCCACGATAAAGCAACACCAACTCGTATTTCCTTCGAACGAGGTCCACTAGCTGCAAGTTTACGTTTGTCACAAACAGTTGGTCGAGATGAGCAATAGACTCAACAGGATGATTACAATAATAAGAACAACTAAACCTTGTCTTTTAATAATATGGATAAGCTAAATTTAACAAAACAGCAATCATCTGGTTCAGCAAATAATTCCTAATTTTTATAGCATTAATTTTGGTTGAAGTGCCAATATTAAGGCCTTAAACATCCTCATCATTCCGTTCTTACATCAACATAGGCATGCATAGATCAAATAAAAACAAAAGAATGTAAACACAATTTAATGTTCTAGAGTAGGATACGCGAATTCTGGCTGTAGTTTTAGATGAGTTACAACACGGAAATTTTGGATATCATAACTGATTTCTGTCAAAGAGTTTGTTCGTGAGAGTTACTAGTGCAAGATCATTCATCATTAGGTACCATAGAAAGGATGTCTGTCTTCAAACCAATTTTTCCAAGACATCAATCAATAACACAACTGTACCTTTTGCAAATGGGGTAGCCAAATGCTTCTGTAAACAACTCTCAAGTTTCTTAGGAGTAACATGACCTTTTCCTCTTGGTTGCACCTGATAAATAAAGATTCACTATCATAAAGGAAAAACACAGCACTAGCAGACAGGAACATGAACAGGGCAGGGCATTACCTGTGCCTCAGGGTTCATTCCAAGAGCAAGTAATGCTCCTAAAGCATCAGCAAAAGAATCTCTTACAGATTGCACTGGATCATCAAGAGCCTACAATATAAGAAATTGAACAGTACTTATTGAGAAGGAGAATTCTCTATCGAGAATAAGGAAAGAATGAAAAGATGGAACAAGATCATTACAGAACCTTGACACAATATGACAAACAGTACTCTAGCTCTCCTGTCCCTAGGCCTGGCCCTCCAATATTTGCAAATGCCTTCAGACATCTAGCAGCACGTATTCTGACACTCAAAGATTTATCTCCTACTCCTATGCGTGTAATGACACGGAATGCCTCTGAATAAGCTGCAGAAGCAGCATTTCCTCCAGAACCCTCCAAAGCATTTTGAAGCATGTGCAAAGCCTCTTGCCGCACAAAATCCTAAATCATGTAGCAGTTGAAGAAATATCTGTTAGAATCGGCAGAGAATAGTAGGACTGAAAAGAACCAGTTTTAAAATGCAAAAGAAATTTATTTGTATCAGATCATCTCTGACCATATTGTATAGAGCATAAAAAATAATACTAAGAATATGAAGTGTTTAAATGCTGTAGCAAGGAACCCTACTCCATGATTTTATGTTTCTTCGTAACTTGTTATTCAAAACACTTTATGTGTATTGCTTTTCATTTCTTAATAGTATTTCAGATACCTATCAAAAAATAAATAAATAAATGGCAGTGTTGTTTACATTATAAAGAAAGGATGAATATGTGCCTAAACTTAAGAGTTTTCACATCCACTGATCTCCAGTCTTCCATATCTTCTCTAATCTCTACAATTGTACATAATAGTCTTCAAATTTTGTATTACTACCTCAATAGATTAACAATAATACCCACGATAATAAGGCACATGGATATACTGATGAAAGAAGGGATTAGAAACTGCATGATGAAATATGAAATTGAGTACCTCAGTGAATTTTAGAAGCTTTGCAACAATATGAGTTGTTTCAAGTATCCCAGAAATAATTCGTCGGCCAAAATAGAGATACAACTCTCCCAAGCACTGAGCCGCCCCTGTGAAACATCAGTAAATATTCAAGAATGGTCTCGATCAATATGCGTGATTTTATCACTTTATTATAGTAGTGCCAAATGAAGTCTCCACCCCAAACAATTTCTTCTTTTATACACTCTACACTAGTGTATATTGTCAAGAATTTCAGAATGTCCAGGGTGATTTCCTCTGCTGGTATCTTCCATTACATATTTACATACACAAGATAGTAGTGCCAAATGAAGTCTCCACCCCAAACAATTTCTTCTTTTATACACTCTACACTAGTGTATATTGTCAAGAATTTCAAAATGTCCAGGGCGAAGAAAAAAAAATAGAGTGACTTCTAAATTAATGTTATTATAATAGTGACAAATGAAGTCTCCGCCTCAAACGACTACTTTTATACACTCTAGTGTATATTGCCAAGATTTCAGAATGGCCAGGACGATTTCCTCTCCTGATATCTTCCATTACATATACAAGAGTTACAACCATAAAGTTAAAAAAAAATAGAGTGACTTCTAAATTAATGTTATTA
>JAQRGC011537060.1:0-12057 GCA_028659135.1 Plantago lanceolata | reverse complement strand
ATGAAGGAATTCATTTATATACTTGCACTTTTTAGTATTTCGTTCATACATTTCCCGTTTTAAATAAATACATTTTTTATTTATTTTACAATTTAAATTTAAAAAAAAACAGTATTTAGCCATATGGAATGGGCCAAACACCGTAACAAGATACACCATTAGATAGATCGGGATGCAAGGATTACGAATTCGTAAACAAAAAGTGAATTCGCCGGTGAAATGACGGAGTTTAGCCGATTTTAAGCTCCGGCGGCTTAGAGAGTGGATAGTGAGAGGGAGATGATGAGTCAGAGGCTAGTAAGAGAAGGAGGACGTCATCAGCCCAAATGAGATAGAGAAACGCATTTTCTCGTTAGGTACTGTTCAAGGGAGCCTTAAATTAAAACCAAACACCCCACCTTCAGATGGGAGCTTTGAATCAAGCCCAAAATGATAAACAAACAGCCCGGAAATGTTTAAAATTGTGTCTTCATTTGTACCATTTGGTAAAATATCTACTCATTAATGGAACGGAGTAAGTATAGAGAATGTTTAAACTCAACATAAAAATACCACATTCCCCTGTCTACCAAACAGCACCCTAGGAGGAATCGGAAGAATTTTTAAGTGCATTTTCCACAGGCTTTGACGTGTAAGTAGATCGTCGGAGTTGGATTTGGAAGACGGAGAAGAAGATGCAGCATCTTCACAGTATCAAAAGTAGCAGTCATTTTCAGTTCCACACACCTAAACCCCACTACAACCAAACACCTATTTCAAACCCACCAAGATCACACCTTTTCTCGCCAACCTTGCTTCCCAACCTCAAATCCGCACCCAAACTTCAATGCCATACTCATTTACAGAAACCCATCTTCGTTTCTCGCTCACCGGGTGGTAAACTTGTGAAACCAATTCAGTGCGGCAATTCGTCGAACACCTTACCTGCACCCAAGAAAAATTGGATTGAATCAGTCAGTGATGTCATATCCACTGCTTTTCCGCTTTGGGTAGCTCTGGGCTGCTTGCTGGGCTTGCTGAAGCCTGGTTCTTACAACTGGGTCCGGCCCGAATGGATTGTCATGGGCATCACGTTCACCATGCTTGGCATGGGCATGACTTTGAACTTTGATGATCTTCGTGGCGCCATGGCTATGCCCAAGGAGTTGCTCTGCGGTTTCGTGCTCCAATATTCGGTATTCTTTGCTCAAGCCTTTTCACTTAATATGGCATTGATCATTACTGGCCTTAATGTTATTGAAATATGTCTTCTTTATACAGCATTAAGTTTAATAGAATTGTTTATGTGTTGGACTTGTTGTGCTAAATTATGTTGGAGTTTGGCTTTATATGCGGGTTAGACGTCTTCAGTTGTTATTTTTTCATATAAGATTGTGATCTATTAACTGTATGATAGCTGATCGTGAAAAACCGAAGAATATCTTTCCAAGTGGATGTTTCAACTTGGTAATTGGAGTTAAAGTAGGCTAGTGTAGTGTGTCTTGAAATGTTATCATGGCTGGCCAGTTTGCAGTTACAATTACGAAATTTTCTGAGAAGTTCCTGATGCATAGGCTATCTTGTTATAGAACTGCATGGAATGTAGTTTTTGTTTCTCATGGACTTCTTTGATCCTTTTCAGAATGTTGCTATTCCTGTACAAGTTTTGATTCGTTTTGAAGTAGTGGATGATCATGGACTTGTTTAATCGTTTCAAAATGTTGCTATTTCGGTTCATATCTAATTCTCAACAAACTAAGCTGCAAAGTTTATAACATTTCACACAGTTAATCCAAATTTTCTCTGCCACCATTTCTGAGCGCCTTTAGTGCCCCTCCTACTAACCCAATTTTCGAATTCCAATGGAGTTTGAATTGGGTCTCCCGAAGGGGAAACAGTTGACTTGGTGAAACATAAGTTTCGAGTTCGATAAAAAAGTTAAATTGGAGGAAAATAAATTAAGTGGAATGAAAATATGATTTGAATGAGCAGAAGAAAATGATGATTCGCAGAGGAAATAATTATATAGGAAGCTGTTAAGATTAATTCCCTTTTTGTGCATTCATGTTTTTGGAGTAAAATGAAACCTTAGTCAACTTTAAATAGACGTTAGTATCCTTTTTAAAACAAATGAAACCATGGGCATGATTTTGCAACTCATGCCAAAAGTTAGTAGTATTATTTTCCTGGGAGATATATGTGTTTTCGTGCACACAGTTCATACAACTGCTCAGCAATTTGATCTGCGACACCTATTTGATCTGACAGGTGATGCCACTATCTGGATATTTTGTAAGCAAGTTATTGAATTTGCCATCTTATTATGCAGCTGGTTTGATATTGGTTGGCTGCTGTCCTGGAGGTATGTGATATGGGAAATAACTCTACTCTATGTGTCATCCGGTAGCCTGGTGTTTATAAACATGAACCTTTTCCATTGTTTTCAGGGACAGCCAGTAATATTGTTACCTACATTGCACGGTACGTGAATTGCATTTGTGTAGTTCTGTTGATCTAATTACACATTATAATGATAAGTTCATCATTATTCCATCATGCAACAGTGGGAATGTAGCTCTTTCTGTGATTATGACTGCTGCAAGTACCCTCAGTGCTGTGGTACTCATTCGTTCTTCAGTTTAAAAATTAGGAAGCATTTCTCTTCTCTTTGATTCTTCAAATCTGGTTTTAAAATTTAAACCCCTCTATAACGTTATTCTCGTCTGCTTGAACAGGTCATGACCCCTTTCCTTACAGCAAAACTTGCTGGACAATATGTTGCTGTAGATGCAAAGGGTCTGCTAATTTCGACTTTGCAGGTTATTTATTCACTTTGGGTATCATTATAGGTTATTTCAACATAATGTATACTATATTTTAGTTAATCGCCATTCGCTAGTTCATAATTTTATGCTGCTTATTTTCTCAGGTAGTGCTTCTTCCTGTTTTAGGAGGTGCATTTCTAAATCAGTATTTCCAGGGCCTTGTTAAAATCATTTCTCCCCTGATGCCACCTATTTCTGTAGCAACTGTTGCAGTTCTCTGCGGAAATGCAATTGCTCAGAATTCTTCCGCCATTCTCATGTCTGGTGGACAACTAGTTCTAGCAGTTTCACTTCTGCACACATCTGGTTTTTTCTTCGGATATGTGCTTGCTCGAATTCTTGGGGTTGATGTGTCCTCGTCGAGAACAATATCTATTGAAGTTGGTATGCAGGTATCACACATTTCTGCAAAGACAATTTAGTTTGATATTTCCAGTTTTCAAATTACTGGCTTGCTTTCTTTGAAACAGCGAAGGGGGCTATTTTTAGTTAGGGCTGTCGTGTCTTTAGTATATCCTCCAAAATTGTGGGAGTTTTTAAAATCATATTTGAAGTTTTCTTGGGGCATTTACGGTGCCACATTGTTTGATAATCCACATCCTTTTGTTTCAGAATTCTGTTCTTGGAGTAGTTCTTGCCACACAGCACTTCGGGAATCCGTTGACAGCAGTACCTTGTGCAGTATCGAGTGTGTGCCACTCAATCTTCGGTAGCACTTTAGCTGGGATTTGGAGACGAAGCATTCCAACCCAAACAGCAGTTTCATCGGAAGAACAGACGGAGAAAGAAACATGAGTAATGGTTAGCCAGTTTAAACCTAGATAAGTTATTTATAAATGCTGTGAGCCTCTGATTCTGAACATGTACTTGGGCGTATTTCTTGTATGAATTGATTTTTAAGATTTTCCAGATATGTTAGTGTTGAAACTGGATTAGTTTTTTACTTTTTGTTAGTTGGTTTGGTGAATACTCCTGTAGTCACTTCTTTACATTTTGATTTTTACACATTTAGGGAGTAATAAACTTCTAATAAGAAACATAGGAAAAAATGTAAGCAGGTCTTCATGAATTGGCAGATAAATCACCAGATAAATTCTCATATTTCAGTTCACGTCTGTTTATTTTATTTTATACGACTCTTCAATTCACTTCAGATGAAGAAAATAGAACCTAAGTAAAAATGTACTTAAATTGAATTGAATAGAATTTATATGTTTTAAAATTTGAAGTTCGGTGAGTACCACTATATATACTGGGAATGTTAAACACTGAGCATGAATTACATATTTCTATTTGCACATATTCCACTAGGTAAAAAATCCTAATTTCTACCGGGTTGGACGAACTTAAACTTTTTTTTGAGGAGGGGTAGAGAAAACTTAATAAAATGGACTTGTACAATAGTAATTTGAGTTGAACTAATTAAACCGGATAACACTTTGATCAATCGAATATATGAGCATTGAGCAGTGTGATAAGTACAAAATATGTCCGCCCCGAATTAGACCAACAGTCAACGTCCCAAGACGAATCAAGAGAGAAGTCGACACGACTTAGAAAAATACTCGAGTAGACAACTCGAGTAGTGTTCTGAGTATTGAAACAAGACACTGAAATTTTATGGAGAGGCGCCCGACTTGAAGTGCCTCGAGGAGCATACCCCTGCAACAAGACATATGTATGAGTTGACATGATGGTTTGGGTCACCTGTCGATATAGAAACAAGGTCGAGTTAGAATCATCTATGACAATCAGTCTACTTGACTAATCTGCAGAATATGGTACATAGGTCGACGTCACGAAGCATCCTACTTAGATAAGTGGAAGATAGTAGACGACGAATTAGATGACGTAGCTCACCCTTGCTGAGCTGTCATCGGAATTCACCTGATCATTTTAGAGAGATTCCAGTCTAGTAGGATTTTACCCTACTACCCTTGATAGCGAAGTCTGAAGGCAGTGGGTGTGCTAAAATTACTATTATGCCCTGAGAAAAGTGAAACCCTAGCTATAAGGCGCAATCTAGGCGGTACACTTGTCAGTCATCCAAGTACTCAAGCCTCCTATAAAAGGAGCTCACCCAGCATCAAGTAAAGGTAACTGATATTTTCTCTTTGAAGTGAATAGTACTTGGAGTCTACACTAGGACGGTTGTACGGCCTCCTGTAGAGTTTACGTCTCAGAACATTCCGGCCTAACTATTCAGCAAGCCGGTCTAACACACACAAGCACACACACACACACACACCCTTGTCTTACAGGTTAGCACACTGCTCGACTTGACCATACCAGCTTGAAGAAATCAAATTGGAGGACGTGAAGCAATAGATCTGGATACTTAAGGCCTAGATCGAGATCGAAGGGTGTTTAGAGCGCAATCCAACGAACTACCAAAAAAGTACCGGTGCCAAATTTGAATGCCAAAACAGCGAGAATGAATCTAAAAACAATACATTCCAAATTCACTTTGCCGCCTTCCCCAAAAATTTCCTGCAAATTAAAATGGCGCCAAAATTCAAATATCCTTTTCAACAAATTTTCAGAGCTCTGCAAAAACCAAATTTCTCGTTCCCAAATTTTCTCCAACCCGCCATTTTCAAATTTCAGTCTTTCTATATAATCATCCCCATTCCCAGTTTTTCAGTCACTCACCAGATCTCCTTTCCCTTCTCCCATTCTTCATCTGTTTCAACAAAAATGGATACTAACCCTAACCCTAACACCAGCTTCCATGACTTACCTCCTCTCAAACGATTCAAGCTCATGCAATACCAAGAATCATCAACCACCACCAAAACTCCATCGTTCTCCGATATCGACTCCGCTTCTCCATCCGTCCTACCTGCCAAAAAACGCAAGTCCTACTCCCCCGATTCGACCGCATACTGCTTACCCGCAAAGAAACGAATCTGGGCTCCCAAACCCTTCGACCTCAACCTCGAATTCGATCAACAATCCCCAATCCAATCCCCCAAACAAAAACCAGTTGATCCAATTTTGGTGAATGACGAAGATGGTATTGTTTGCTCCGTCTGTGAGAGCACGGACGGCGATCCATCCGATCCGATTGTGTTCTGTGACGGCTGTGATTTAATGGTCCACGCGACGTGCTACGGTTACCCCTTAACGGAAGGTATACCGGAAGGAGATTGGTTCTGTGACAAGTGCTTGGCTTCTAAGGAAACTAGTGCTGATGTTTGTTGCTGTTTATGTCCTAATCCCGGAGGGGCGTTGAAGGCGACCGTGGATGAAGGCAAGTGGGCTCATCTGGTTTGTGCGATTTACGTGCCTGAGGTTTTCTTCAGTGACCCTGAGGGTAGGAGAGGGATTGATTGTAGTAAGCTGTTGAAGAGGAGGTGGGAGAGGAAGTGTTGTGTTTGTAAGTCGAAGTCGAATGGGTGTGTGATTGATTGTTCGGAGCCGAAGTGCCCGTTGGCGTTTCATGTGACTTGTGGGCTGAATGGGGAGCTGTGTGTTGAGTATAGACAGGGGAAGAAGGGTAGAGGTGATGTTGTTGTGGCCTTTTGTGAAGCTCATACTGATCTTTGGAAGAAGGTATTTTTATAAGTTGTTGCGTACTCTATGTTTAGCAAAACGTAACTGTTTAGTCACCTTATTGATATTTACTAATCGTATTTATTATAATCGAACTTGTCTTACTATGGTTTTATGGTATGATTTTGCAGCAAGAGCAGACAGGGAAGTTCAAGATTGTGGCTAGAGATGAGACTGAGAAGCAGATTTAAGAATGTTGTTTATGGTTTTCTATTTTCTCTTAATTCATGTTCTATCTTGTAGATTGGATAGTTGATTTATGGTTTATGAATTAGACAAGTTAATCCAATTCTGAATTCACATTGGATTTTTTACTTGTGATTTACGATTTATATTAACGTTATTAGGATTCACTGCGTGTTAAGCATGTTACTTAGTGATGATCCTACTGATTTTCCCCTTTTAAATACACACATGTCTGAGTTTTGTAGATGGAAAATATATTTCGGTAGTACTGTGTTTTGTTGCGATTTTTTAAATATCAGTAGAAGTTATCTGAGTCGAAATTAAACAACGCATATACATGTAAGATATGTCATCACTTGTAAATCAAAGCACAT
Organism: Plantago lanceolata; assembly: GCA_028659135.1. Taxonomy (NCBI): domain Eukaryota; kingdom Viridiplantae; phylum Streptophyta; class Magnoliopsida; order Lamiales; family Plantaginaceae; genus Plantago; species Plantago lanceolata. Next base: position 5,138 of record JAQRGC011537060.1, on the reverse strand, counting down.
ATCTCATCTAAATAATCTAATCCATGTTTTTCATCAACAAGTTGTGGCAGTTTGAAGTTTCATCAATCATAATCTGTTAATGACTTCTCCAAATTACCCCTGGCTTATGCTTTACTTGAGATCAGATGTAATTCCATATACAGTACTGTATTTAGATTTTAAGTTAAAAGTTGAAGCAAAAGCCAGAATCGTCTCCTTAGGTGCCTTTAGAACCTTTCAAATTCGGTTTTTGACGAAAAGTGTTGCTACAAAACACAGTGCCACAATCACCGAGGTTCACATTGGACGTGAAGCAAGGTAGATGACCAAATACCTTATGGACAACCGCACCCTGCTGGAAAAACAATGGAATGCCTCGTAATAGCAATGCAGCAACGACTAATGTGACATTACATATCAAAATGATCATAAACCTTAGCATACAGCCATGGCACAACACGACTAACTTACATTTTATGCCGCCCCTTACCACACCTTTCTGATTGGTACACCGAAAAAGGAAAAACATGCAAAATGAGTGAGTATCAATCTAGTAACAGAAAATGAGATCACTTTTCAACCTTGGTCAAATAATAGATCAATGGTGAAACAATGTTTGCTATACAAGGAACTAAACTAAAGCAGATAAAGACTAAACAGCAACACTCCTAGTGCGTGCCAACCGGACCAACCATCCTAAAGCGTGCGAATCACTTCATAACTCAACATAACATACATCACTCATCGCAACTTTACCCAATTACAATTCTAACTTTGAATGCTGTACAATCATTATTCAGCATAACATCTAACACCTTCACGACAATACAACGTTAGCTACTAAGTAAGGCCAACCTGAACTTGACCAACCTCTCGATGTGCAGCAACAGCAACAGCAGTAGATCCTGCAGCAACAAACTGAGATTGTGCCTGAAACAACTTTGCATTCATGGCAATTTGGCTGTTCAACATGCTTGATTTTGCTTGTGGTTGGTAATAGGGGTTGCTATTCATGTCACCCCCAGCTCCAGGGTTAACAATTTTAGTTGTTGATGTGTACTGCTGTGTCTTGTAGTCCATATCAATGCTCATGCCATATGTTGGTTTAACTGGCACGTATTGTTGTGGTTGCTTTACTCGAGAAGATTCGGTTTGAGATTCTACTGATTTTTCGTGGCCCTTTCCAGCACTGGTCCTGTAGAAACAGTGTGGAGAAACTGATTGAGGAACACCTGGATTCTGGACATAAACTCTGCTATCATAGGGATCATTCGAGTGTCTGATGTTCTCGTATGGCAAAACTGGGCCTACTACTCTTCCTGGCTTGGCTGCCAAAAGGAAAATCAAAACCCATTAGAAGATGAAAATATGATGCATTTCCAGGTTTTATACAATGTATGGCACATGCGCAAGGTTTTGTTTTTCTTTTCTATCCGGCAGAATAGCTCCTTAAAATCCTAATTGCCCGCAATTTAAGACATATGTCCATGTTTTATTTCTTTTGGGTTTGAATGGGACACAAAAAAGTACTCAAGGTAGGAAGCCATAAGTACCATTAGGTGCCCGAGGTGGCGGCCGTGAAATCTTAGATGAATCAGAACTGAGATCTGCATGGATTTCTCCTCCCGAAACCCGCCTACTATCAAAGGCAGAAACATTTGTCTGTGCTTTAGGAGGAATGGTACTCGAGTTCACGGTAGACCTGCATTTAAGGGAAAAAAAGAACATTCATCTTTTATTTGTAATTTGTTACTACTGTATGTATGTCTTAATTGATATGAATGCATATCAAACTCCAAGTATAAACAATTAAGCAAACCTTGGAAGGGAAACATGCTTTCTCTCAGGGGGGATAACAGGTCCACTACCCCCTGCATTCTCTTCAAGATACGCAAATTGCTTCTTAAATTGTCCAATGGCACTGTATACAAGAGCATATTATCAGTCGAGAATCATGTGGAAGCTTACATAAGATGTCCTAGAGAGGGAAGTGGTTCAAGAACCTTGGATAGAGAAAATTTGCGCCACTATTTCCTGCCACGTAGTCCTTCAGTAACTGAGGATGGTACTCTAGTATTTCACGGAATATTAATTCCCTGATATCATCCTTCGTCAGTCTTCGCCTTTCAAATTCAAATTCCAACTTCGAGATTGGCTGACTAGAAGGCTCCCTTTCAAGTTTAGACAGACCTCTGAAGTATGGATCAGCCAAGGCCTAATAGCAGAGCATTCAACCCAATTAATATGATTCCATACATAAAAATCTTTATATCAGATGTCAATAAATGTTGAATGCAACATCAAATATCTAAGGTACTAGGGATGAGCATGGCTACTAATACCCCAGTCCAAACTACCAATACCATCTATGTATACTTGTGGTGAAGTTTGCAGTTTTCAGTCTAAAATACTGCCACTACTGTTAAGTGCAAGAGTTCTATTATTTTGTTATTGAGTGGAGACCAGAGACCAAAGAAACAATTGTCATATCTAACCCAAAAATTAGGACATACCACTGATTTGAGTGCTATCCACTACCAGTGGTTAAAAAATGCAATGTGTTCGTGCAATGTAGTGATTGAAAAAATGCTAGGTGTACTGGAGAAACAGAATCTTATGTTTCAAGATGTCAAACCTCTGCTGCACTTGGGCGGTCTTTTGGATCAAATGCCAACAGTCTTTGCAATAATTTGAGAGCCAACGGATCTGAATTTGGAAATTTTTCAGCAAAAGGTACTGCACGCTTTTTCCTCATGTCATTTAAATATTTCCTTGCCTTCTCATTGCGTACCTGCATTCAGATAATGATTATCATATTAGTATCTTGATGATTACGAGCATAAAACAGATTTTATAAAGTGAGTACAGTTTGTTACCCCTGATATCGTATCTGCTGCAGGCGTCCCTAGAAGATCAGTAATCAAATCCAACTGATGCACGACACTTTTACCAGGGAACAAAGGTTTCCCTGTCAAGACTTCAGCAAAAATACAGCCTATGCTCCAAATATCAATAGCAGGTGTGTACTGCAAAAAAGAAGGTATAATAACACATGAGATTATTAATTCACACTAACGACAGTAATAAAGACTTCAAAAAACGATGCAACCTGACACAATTACCTCAGTGGAATAGAATTATCAACTTCCAGGAGAGTTCATTATTCCTCCCTGAACAAGAATTGTTTTAATCTAGAATTACTACTCATGTAATGCTCTCTAATGCACATACTCGTTGTTATATCACACAATTCATTACGTATTCCTGCAAGAGTAATGGCCAACAAGGGTATACTTGCTACACAGTAGCTAAAGCAGCATGACATTAGGCGACACATTCGTCAACTAAGTTCATCTCCTGATAAAGCGAGAAGCTGAAACAAACAAGACGCAACCACTCCTTTAGAAGTCCAAATGGGGCAGCACTATATTTACATTAAGGTTTTTCTTTTCAAGTGATTAGTTTTTTTGTTCAAGAGGCACAGGAGACCAGGGATCTCTCTAGTTAACATGCAGTATAAGACTAACATAGCTGATTCAAGGAAGTTGAGCAGCTTGTATTGTATTGATTAATGGTCAACTAAATGCACCGGATATTAACCAGTCAGCCCCCGGATCCGCAAAATAAGAATATGATTTAACGGATGAAATACCATAAACATACTTATCACCTTGCAGTTAAACATAAATAAATAACTGAACAAATACAAACACAGATGCATATCGTTACCTTGGAGAAGAAGGATCCACACAACTCTGGAGCCCTGTACCACCTTGTGGCAACATAATCCTGCAGTAAGATAAATCATAATCAGGCTCACCAAATAGTTAATGACTAGTGGAGAGACTATGAGTTACGGATTAACATGCATACCGTCCAAAAAATTGTGGTTGGAGTGTCATTGAATGCTACTCTTGCTAGCCCAAAATCGCATATTTTAAGCTTGCAGTTGGCATTTGCCAAAATATTCTTCGGTTTAAGATCCCTGTGATAAACATTTGCTGAAAAAACCAGATTCACCCAATCAACAGCCAGGTTATGAACAAAAGTCAAACTAAAAAGTTAGGAGGATAAAAGCATGGGAAAGGTAATCCTTCAACAAATTTTAAGATTAGTATGATGGTAGGAAAGCAACTGGATATGGTGATATAACCCAGCAAACAACATTAATGAATCCTTAATCAATTAAGCAATGTAACAGAAAGTATTAACTGATTATCATAGACAAGGCCAATGGTTTGTGGTTCATGCATATCACTTACCCGTATGCATATATTTCAGCGCCCGCAGCATTTGATAAATAAAAAACCGGTGATGATCATGGGTCAAATCATCATTAGCTTTGATAACCTGGTGGAGATCCGATTCCATAAGCTCAAAAACAACATATATATCTCTAAATTCACGTCTAGAGGGTGGCAGCATGATCCGCTTAATCTCGACAATATCCGGATGTCTCAGAAGCCTAAGCAGCTTGACCTCCCGCAAAATCCGGACAGCATCAGACATATGCTCAAAAATGTCTGTTATTTTCTTAATTGCAACCTTTTCCCCAGTATGGGTGTCAATCGCCGCACAAACAACTCCATAGCTACCCTTCCCAATGATTTCCAATATCTTGTATCTGTTTGCTTCACCATACTCGGTAAAAAATTCCGTCTCCTTTGGGATCTGCACATTCATATTAACATTAGAATAACTGCAAACATAGTTCATACCATATCCACAAAAGTAAAACTGCAAAGGCACAGACTATTAAAGCTTCAAGCTTCACAAAAAGTAACATCCACTACAATAAACACTGCACAAATTGAACAAAATCTCCAAGATGAAACCTCAATCAGAACTCTTCAATCCATTCACAGCAGTAAAAATTCAGATCTGTTAAATCTTTCAAAGTAAATTCTCAACATTTTTACACTAGGCCAAGAATCAACAAGAGCTAATCAGCTGAGACAAATAAGAAACAATAAGACCCTTGTTAAGTTCCAGTGAGCATCAACTTCACAACTTGTCAACTCATAGACCAACCGACAAAAAATCAAATCTTTCAATCACTAACACAAAAATTACTCTGATTCAAGAACAGGGTTCTACTTCTATTAATCACTCAGAAAACACATAGCAAAATAAACAACATTAAAAAAAAATTAAAAAAT
>JAQRGC011536986.1:0-15393 GCA_028659135.1 Plantago lanceolata | reverse complement strand
TTTTTTTTTTTGACTAAGCACACATATATATATAGATAATAGTTAAGTAGCAGATACATAGGACCTATCGGGTGGTATGCCACCTCCCAACCGATAGTAAGTAGAGTACCTATCTTTTGAGATTACTTCATCCAACATAGGTGGACAAACATCCCAAATAAACTTGTTACAAACCATATTGTCTGGATAATTAAAAGTTCTTAACATACTAGATTTATCACTACTAATTTTAGCTAGCAGATCCGCAATACTATTTGCTTCCCTGTAGTTGAATTGGACTGTTGCTTCTTCAAATTCACTCCTTCTTCTCGTTATTTCCTGCAGTAGATGTTTCAGCTTCCATGGCGGTGACTTCCTCCTGTTCAACATATCAGCAATAATCAGAGAGTCAGTATACAAGACTACCTTCTGTAGTCCAAGTTCAATAGCCAGATCTAATCCCCATTTAACTGCATAAAGTTCAGCAGTTATAATATCCATGTGTTGCTTATGTAGAGCACCTGCCCGGACAAAATTTCCGTAACAATCCCTAATTATGCATCCTATTCCATTATTAGAATAAGACACAGAAGCATAAGTATTGATAGCATAGTATCCTTGTTTAGGTAGGATCCATTTAACTTGTAAACACTCACGTGGGATGGTTTTCCGGGGCTGAGTTTCAGTGAACTGTTTTGACATATTCTCCCACATTGCCGTTAATTTGAAAATATTGATCTCTTCCCCTCTAAAAATCTTATGATTCCTAGCTTGCCAAATAACAAAGAGCATGTGGCTAAACTTCATTTTAAACGAATCAGATTTAGAATTAAAAAATAAAATGGGAACCGAAAGATTAAAAGCTAGGTTGGGAAAAATCTTCCTGCGAAACCTTTCAAAAACAGAGCAAGAGGTGAACAGGTGGTCCTGTGTTTCAGTAACAATATTACAGAGGGAGCATTGGGGGTTGTCAATTATATTCTGCCTAAAGAGCCTATCACCCGTTGGTAATTTGTTGCTCATGCAAATCCACAAAAAGAACTTAACTTTAGGAAGTGTTTTTACTTTCCAGATTAACTTCCAGGGCCAAGAAACAGACGGGGCAGCAGAACTGGACAGGAAATTATAAGCGCTTTTAAGCGTAAACGTACCAGACTCATGGCAGGCCCAAACCTGTTTATCACATTCTCCTTCTGCTGGGAAAACTGTAGAAGTAATAATGTTGATTGAGTTTTGATCTAGAACTTGAGAGAGTTTTTCTAAATTCCAACAATTATTCAAAATGTAAGAGCTAACAGGTTCGTTTTTTTTAGTTGTATCCACCCCTAGATCAGCTAAAGATAAGGTGCCTATCCACTTGTCTTGCCAGAAGTTGACTAAAGAACCATTGCCTATACACCAAGCCAAAGCCTCTTTCATTTTAGTTTTGTGCTTACACAGCGACTTCCAAAACCAACTATGGTTTGATTTGGGAGTGGCATCCCAGAAACTTAGTTTAGGGAAATATTTATCTTTGTAGACTCTGGACCAAAGAGAATGTGGCTGAAAAAGAAGTTTCCAGATTAATTTTAGTTGGTAAGCATCATTTAGGATTCTTAAGTTCCTAATGCCCAGCCCCCCTTCATTCTTTGGTCTACAGACTTTTTCCCATCCTATTTTCGCGCGTTTTCTTGTATCCTTAGAAGCATTCCAAATAAAAGATTTATTGACAGTGTCAATTCTCTGGATACAAGAAATAGGTATACCCACAACAGACATGCAAAAGGAAGGCACCGTGTTTGAGGCCGTTTTAACTAAAACCTCTCTCCCCGCGTAAGAAAGGAACCTATTATACCAAGTAGTGATTTTATTCGTAACCTTATCGATTAGGTCATCATATAAATCAGCCTTTTTTCTTCCCATCTAAAAAGGCATCCCCAAGTATTTATCTTTCCTCTTATTCCTAATGACTCCCAGGAAATTAGAGATATTTTGTTTAAGTCTAATTGGTGTATTTGGGGAGAAAAGAATCCTGGATTTTTTCCAGCAGACCGACTGACCCGAAGCTTGGGCATAAACCTTCCTACAGTAAGACAGGTTTTTAACCGCAGCTTTATTAGCTTTGCTAAATAACATTATGTCGTCCGCAAAACATAGTAAAGGGATTTGGGGTCCGTTTTTACTTGTTTTTAGGGGCTGGACCTTCTTCTCATTTATGTTCTTAATTAAAAGGTGAACAAATAATTCTTGAGCTAGAATAAATAAGTACGGGGACAGCGGGTCACCTTGCCTAATACCTCTACTCGGCTTCCAAGGCTCCGAAAGGTGACCATTAACTTTCACCGTAAAGGTACTTGAAGTAACACAATGGAGAATCCAGTCAATAAATTTTTTAGGGAAATTGAAAGTAGTTAAAGCAAGGTCAAGGAAATTCCATTCCAATTTATCATACGCTTTTTCAATGTCGAGTTTAAGCGCAAAGTAAAATTGTTTAGACTTCTTTTTATTATTCATAGTGTGGATCAGCTCATGGGCAAGCATGATATTATCTGAAATTAGTCTATTTGGTACAAACGCATTTTGAAAAGGAGAGACTAATTTATTCAGTAGTGGTCTCATACGATTGACTAAAATTTTTGTAATTATTTTATAACAAACATTGCAAAGACTTATCGGTCGAAAGTTGGCTGGTGTTTGAGGATTTTCATTTTTGGGTATAAGCACAATCTGGGTTTGATTAATCCTAGGGTCAAAGACACCCGTATCAAAAAAATCCAGTACCAACTTATTTACTGAGTTTTGCACTAAGGCCCAGTATTTTTGGAAGAAAAGGCCATTAAGCCCGTCTGGGCCTGGGGCTTTATCTGGCCCAATTGAGAAAGCAGCAAGACGAATTTCGTCCTTAGTTACTTGGGCTAACAAACCCGTCCAATCATCCTCCACTAACTTAGGGGTATTCAGATTTTTAAAATGATGAAGGGATGAGTTGGACGAGGAGCTTTGTTTAATGAAATAATTGCGGAACTCATTCAAAAGATCATCTTTTTCAGTTAGCCAAATATCTAACTCATTCCTAATACCATGAATGAAATTCCTTCTGTTTTTATGAGACGCATACGCATGGAAGAAACGCGTGTTTGCGTCTCCATTCTTAATCCATCTATCTTTGGCCTGTTGGGCCCAATAAGCATGCTTTTGGGCCATTAGCCTAGCCAAGAAACTTTTGGCAGACTTTTCCAGTGGCCCATAATAAGCGGAATTGGAGGGAAGCAGGCGAGTTATATTTTCCAGTTCTTGTTTAGCAACTTTTAATATCAACACACACACACACACACACAAAAGCTATGAATTCTCTCTCTAGCCAAATCTCCGATCAACCTCCGCCAACAAAAGTTCAAGCCACAGATCACCCCCCTTCTCAGCATCCCACACCTGACGATCAATCTAAGAAAAATAGCCGAAGTTTTGTTAACTCAACCAGTGAGATGGTACCGGAACTCTTAGATCTTACTACAGATCAAGAATCCAGTGAAACGGTCTCGCTACATAACTTACCCAACCCAAAAGCTACTGAGGATAAGCAGGATTTTATGGTCAGTACGATACAGAAATCAAAAGGAACGGGTATTTGGATACAGGAAAAGAATTGGGGAGATATAATGGAGGAAGACCCCAAAGATAACCAAACCTCTACCAATTTAAAAACACAAGCTCCTCTGTCTTTTAAAACCATACTCCAGAAAGCTTCCAATCATACTTACTTCCCCACTTGGATTCAAAACTGGGAAAAACAACCAGTATTTGAACAAAACGGTACCCCCTACCTATAAAGGATGGGTCCATCCCCTTTTTAAGCCTTACCCCCAAAGAAAAAGCTAAGCTATACAAAGCCTGGCAAAAAACCTTAATCATACAAACGGTGGGCTATAAACGTACAATTAAGGATATAGCCAAACACCTAAAAGGGCTCTGGAAATTTAGAAACCCAGTCTCAGCTGTGGATCTTGGCAAGGGTTACTATATAATCACTATTAATGATCAAGATGAGTATTTCGTAGCCCTTGCAGGAGGCCCATGGTTCCTATTTAATCATTATCTTGCTATTAGGCAATGGAAACCTAATTTTGCCCCTTCTGATGGTTTCCCCAGTTCTATGGTACTCTAGATCCAATTACACGAACTTCCGGTGGAGTATTATGACTTTGAAATTCTGTTTAAAATCGGTAAACTTTTGGGCCGACCTATTAAAATTGATCAACATACATCTCAAGTTGGCAGGGGACGTTATGCACGCCTCTGTGTGGAGATGGATACTTCCACCCCTCTCCCACCCGCTATACAAATAGAGGAAAGGTTACAACCAGTCACTTATGAACTTAAAACTGAATTTTGTTTTTTCTGTGGAATGATAGGTCACCTCAGGTTGAACTGCCCCAAAAATCCTGATAATAGGGATCAGACACAGGAAAATGTTAGCTCAGATAATCTACCCACAAAGCAAGCCGGCGACACTGACGACGGAGATACAGTGACATCAACCATGACGCCAATAGAAAAGTCAGTCATCAAGGAAAAGTCAGCAACCAAGGAAAAAACAGATCTTGAGTGGAAAGTGGTGTCACAACGGCCCCACAGGAATGGTAAGAAAGTCTTACCTCAAATGAAAAATACCACCAGTCAAAGTAACCCCAATAATTCACCACACCCTCATTCAAATTACCGCCCCAAAAACCTTTTGTCAAAGCCCAGTAATGTCAACAAGTCCACTTTTTTAAGCCCAATTGACATTTTACATGTCCACCCTACCTTGTCAAAACAGAAAATCCAATCCTTTTTGTCAACCTCCGAAACTTCAAATGTCAACATGTCCACATCAAGTACTAGATTAGAATATGGAGCCCACAAGACAAAAGGAAGATCTTCCCATCAGCCAAATATTCCCACTACAAACAAAACTCCAATTTCCAAATCAAGTAACCCTACACGTGTTAACCACCCAGCTCACACCCAATCATGTGAAAGCAACATCAATACTCCAAGCCCTAACCAGCATTTAAACTCTGAGACTTTATCCCTACAAAACCAGTTCCAGGTGCTCGAGACAGAACAAGCCAATACTCTTTTAAGCTCCATTGTAGACATTAATGGTCATTCCAGTATTACCATAAATGGCAACCACCCGCATTTATCTTTGACCAATCCATTAACCAACCCTAATTTATACCCCCACAATCCTCCTCCATTACCATCTGCTTCAAACTCAACTCCACAAGAAAAAATCCAAACTTCTCCAAATGAGCTCGAACACAACAACCCCTCCTCCCTCCGACACCACCTTCATCAGCGACGCAACTTCAATGGCAGACACCCTAACCTCACCTCCCCCAGCTCCACCAAACTCCCCAGCCTCCCCAATGTCCCCAATGTCACCAAACACAGTGATGAACCCCAGCAGCCCTACTCCATCGCTGACGACACAATCAACAACGGAAATCATCCAGGCAGCTATTGCGGAACTCAAGGAGAGGCCCTTCCCTCCGCCCTCTGTGCTGCAAAGGCCACAGGTTCTACCCACGCTCTCGCAGTACCAGACGGCTCTGGACACGGTGAATCAGCTGATTCAGGCGCCTCAGAGCCCCCAAACCCTACCTTTGTTCCCACTAGCTCCAACCCACATGCTCCCAACTGCTCAACCTCTGACCCAAATGGCTCCTTTGACCATGGAAGGAAACCCAGCAGTGATGACTCGAGCAGCCAGCCCACCAATGCCAGCGCACCAGCGCTATGCAACCTATCTCAGGCCAATCAACACCTACCAGAGACGCCATCCGAGGGGAATAACACAAGCCATGATGAGAGTCCAGAATCAGACTCACCCTGCTCCCTTGTCTTGGACACGTCCAAGGAACATGAGCTACAGGAGGCCCAGCAGCTCTGGAATCCCAACAAGGAGGACCCCACCACGACCCATGTCACCCTCCCTTTACAGCCCACAGCCACGTGTGACAATGCCTCCAATCCAAATCAGCCAAATGGAGCCCAATCCAATTGTTCAACCCCCACAACCACACCCAGTTCACATGAGACCAACATACCTAGCATCGAACCTTCGACTAATGCCAACTCAGAACTTCCAGCAAGTTGCTATCCACCCGCAGATCCATCCACAAACAATCCCGACGGATCACACAATCTTGGTGATCCCCAATGGGCCACTTTCACCTTCCATGCTCTACCCCCCGGTCCCAGATCAGCCACCTTTCAACCATCAAAGCGTGCACATGGGGTATCTCACAGACGCAAGAACAGTGGAAGCCCGCAGAGAAGCACAGTTGTACCGCCACTTCGAAAAAGTGCGCGAAAACAGCTTCAACATTCACGCACAATGTCAGGAGCCACACATACTCCAACTCTCAAGAAAAACCACTCTGGCCTGGTTAAGTTACGACTTGGAAATAAAAGAAATCCAAGCAAGACTAGAACCACAACACACACTGTCACTCTATCCAGTGGTAAACGGCCCTTCACCGCGAATGATTCCACTATCGGTGCCAAACGTGCGCGCGGGGAAGTACCCAGCAACTGATAATGTCACAGGCCTTCCTTTGTACTCTGAGGATTCCATGAAAATAATTGTTTGGAACGTTCGAGGTGCAGGCGGAGATGAAGTAAAACAGTCAATTCTGGAGCTCAAGGCAGAGTTCAAACCAATCATGTTTGTTATTCTCGATACTAGGTGTGGTACTGAGGCCTCCAAAAGGATTATCAAGGACCTGGGCTTTCCAAATTGGGAGATCACACCTCCACTCCCTGATCATTCCCAAATTGGAGGGTTTTGGTTTATGTGGGATCGGGCGCAGGTTGGCGCGGAGCTCTTCAGGCATGATGACCACATGGCACACTTTGAGCTCTCTATACCACAAGTAGCTTTCCCAATTGGTTTCTCAATTGTCTACAACAACCCGGATCATGCTAAACAACACGAGGTATGGAATCAATTAATTTCAGTTAGTAAAATAATGAATAAACCGTGGCTTGTGGCGGGAGATTTTAATAGTATTTTACATCCGTTTGAAAAAGTCGGGGGTAGAAAATTTAACTGGAATAGAGCTAATACTTTTAGAAAAGTAATAATGGAGTGTGGTTTAGATGATCTTGGGTTCCGTGGTCCTACTTATAACTGGCATAATAATAATTTTGGTCCTTCCTTTATTATGGAACGCCTAGATAGAGCTCTAGGAAATAATGCCTTGATTAATTTGTTTCCCAAAATTATTGTTAAAAATGTGGTAAATAGTGCGTCGGATCACACTGCTTTAGTTATTGATCTTAATATAGCTAAAGAAAAGATTCCTAGGCAATTTCGGTTTGAAAATTTCTGGATGCTTAATGATCATTTAAACACAAAGATAAAAGATTACTTATATTCTGTTTTTGATAATAATGATGTCCCTTTTGCGGATTCGTGTGAGAATCTAGCGAGTACGATTCTTAGCTGGCCTCTTAGTAATCATAGGTTACTAGTTAGATCATAAGATAAATTTTTTTTATTATCTTTACTTAAAAAAAAATAAAAAAAATTAACAAAATCATAAATGCTCCGGATCGGAGCTGTAAAATTTTATTGTTGAGTAAAAAAAATGGGGTGTATCAATACAAAAATTGTCCCCAACTGACCCATATACCCTTAATTTTCGACGGGTAACATGTGTTTATTGCAATAATGACTGCTTTCGGAGGGTTTAGGGTTGTACATTCATCATCATTCACATCACCCCTGTTTCAGTAGCACACTGTAACTGAGCCATGGCGCCGAGGAAGAAGCCAATAACCACAAAATCACAGAAACCACCATCACTGCCAAAGAACCCTCAACAAAAGCGGATGACCAGCGCTGAACGCTCGGCGTACTTCGCCCGGAGAGAGGCGGCTAAGGTCTTGCGTACCACGCTCCAGGGAGACGCTCGCCGCCGTGCCGTCGCCTCAATCAAGTCTCTGGTTTTCAGCCCCCTTGTCAGAAACAAAAAGGCCACTTTTGCCCTCGTTTGCCAAACTCTCAAGTGTACGAATTACGATCGCTTGCCTATTTCCTTTATTGCAACCAATTATACGTTCATTGATGATACCTACATTAATTCATTAAACTGCTTGTCATATCTACATTTAAGATTTCGGATACAAAGTTCATGAAAATAGAGGAGAAAAGAGAACAGCGAGTTTTTTAGATATGTTAATTTATGCATTTCACTGCAACTGGTAAAGTAGATTATGCATAGAGCTATTTTTCAGCTGCTTAGGTCTTAGGATGACTCGATTGGTCGGTTTCAATTTATTATGCAAATGCCACTGGTAGATGGTTCGTATTTATGGTATTGTAGTCATACCATTTGAGCTGAGCTGCACTTGTTATCAACACACCAAACAAGTTGTGGTTGAATTGCCGATGTGCTTTGATAATAAACCGCTCTGGTTCAGCTGGAGTCTACATGTTTTTAGTGGTTTGTTGTGCCAGGCTGCCAGCTTTTGTAGTAAAAAAAGATGGAGATTATTCTTGGAAAATCAGGAAATAAAATTGAGCGAATGGATGGGACATGCACTTGTTATCAACACATCAAACAAATTCTTTTCCCTATGTGGTTAAATGAATTGCCAGTGTGCTTTGATAGTAAACCGCTCTGGTTCAGCTAGAGTCTACATGTTTTCAGTGGTTTATTGTGCCAGGCTGATAGCTTATGTAGTAAAAATTATTTTAGGAAAATTGGGAAATAAAATTGGACAAACTGATAGGACATGCTTTGATTTTCTTTTACAAAATAGGTGGATCCATGCTGACCGAGTTTTCTACTGAACTACTGGCAGATGGGCTATTAGAAAGACTGATTTCCCTCTATTTCTGAGGTAGTGTATAATGACTGGATTCTTGTAGTAGATTGTTCCTCAGTGTATTGTGAAAGTGCAGAAGGTTTCCTCATATCGTGAAATCCTTAACTCGTCCCACTACAAATGTCCCATTTTTGTCAAATGAACACCCAGTTAATTGAAGTATTTGGGGCCACATTGAACAAATCAACTTTATTTCTGTTATTTTTATCAATTCTCCTTAGTCTCTCTACCTAGAACCAAAGTGGACATTTGTAGTGGGATGGAGTACTAACTAAGTTTGAGATGATGTTGAAAACAAATTTTGTGAACTCTTCCAATCTAAGTCATGTATGTATCATACAGCATTGTGTGTTTATATGTTACTGTTGAAAATTGATACTGGGGAACTGGATCTAATAATGCTTTGTTGGTGTTTTCATATGGTTTATAGATCTTTCTGTTATAGAGAATATTTTGGAAGAGGCAGATGTTCTTAGTGCTAAGTGGAAGGTAACTAACACATAGTAACAAAGTTCAGTTTGTTGAGAATTTAAATAGTGAATGATTTCCTTGACTGAAAACTGAAATTGGATTTCACCATCTTAAATTTCCATATTTGCTTGTTTTTTTGTTTCTGCAGAAGCAGAAAGAATTGATGTACATTATCATTTATGACATCCTCTTCGGACAGGTATTGTTGTCGGTTCTTTCTTTCAACCATGAGTATGAAAAAACTTCTTTTGCGTTCATACCATCCATTAGCACCGCCGTCCATGTTGTTTTTCGTAGTACAGTTAGTACATGATTATTCCACTTACGTACTCGTGTTCTTTCAATCTGATAATTTTTTCATAGGAGGGTTCATTGGTTGGAGATGCAGAGAAGTATCTCATGCTAAAGAAAGATGCATTGCAATCAGCTCTGTCGCAAATTTTGAAGCATAGAGGAGCAAAAACTATAGAAGACTTGGTGGCCCTTGACAAACCTTCTGGTAGCTTATCTGATCTTAATTGCATCTCGTACGCAAATAAGCATGGTGTTTAGATCCAGTCTTTATTCAGACATTATAAAGGGCAGATGAGAATTCTAGCGAGCAAATCAAAAAATTGAGTAACTATGCTAAGAACACCTTCCAAGTGAGTAATGAATCTAATGAGGCTGACAATTTTGAAGAGATTCAGCGAGTAAAGGAAAATGCTAGAAATAGTTATGAGTTATCTAAGATCTCAAGTAGTTGCACCATATGTCTTGAAGATTCCAATTTCTTTCATCTTTCTTACAGTTTTATAGGAGTATATGAAAAATAGTCTTCGAAGATAAGACAAATTGTAGATATAACATCATTATTACAGCCCACATAGAATTTTGGCTACAGGGTTTTTGAAGGGCTGGAGATGATATGGCATGATGCATAGAGCTTTGCAAGGGTTCTACTTGTGAATTTAAATCTTTTAAGTCTTGCTACACATGATAAGTTTGTAATGCTTTGGTATAAATGTGGGCTTTTGACAGTAAACGCTAGATTTCAGATTAACCACTTGGAATTTTGATGTCGAAAAATGTTTTGGCCTTTGGGTGTCAAATTGTAAAAATATCTATTCACTTAGTACTCTAATTTCTATACATCTAGAAGCTTGAATACTTTTGTTAATATTTGTCATCTGGACTCTGCAGATGTGCTTAAACCTCGTTATGTTCGTGTGAATACTTTAAAGTGTAACACAGAATCTGCAATGCATGAACTGAGGCGCCAATATAAGGTATGCCTTCATCACTTTTGATGCTGTAACCACATTGCTTATTGCACGGTACCTGGAACATGTTTCCGTTAACACCCTCTTGGTCTCTTTATGTACGAACTTCTATTGTAGATTCCAGTTTTTCATGTGTGTGTGTGTGTGTGTGTCCAACCCAAGGACTTAGAATCTATGGATAAAGCTGATGTGCAAAGTTGCTCATCAGTAGGCATGACACTCTCGATATAAATATTCGCAAAGCAAACCATAATATAAATCTTATAAGGTCTGTTATCCATCCCAATTGTATATCCATATGTGGACTAAATTTTCTTGCTCCAAAAAATCACGAGTTTTGTGCATGGAAAATGGGACGATAGCATGGATATACAAGAGGTAGTAGGTGATTCTCATGCATAGTTGAGAAGTAGATGGATACAAAATGGAGTCGATGAGAAAAATTCAGCTGATGGTTGAGTTTTGGACAATGCATTAGCAACCTATGGGTGACTTGTATTACCTGCATGGTTGATGTCGATTATTACCGAACAACCTGTCACATCTTTAATTTCTCTCCATGAATAATCTTTTTGTAAACTCTATCAGGTCGAAGAGGATGACATGGTACCTGATTTGTTGGTTCTCCCACCAGGTGCTGATTTACACAATCATCCTCTAGTTATAAATCGGAGTGTTTTCCTGCAGGTAACTTTATTTTTGGAGGTTCAAAGTCTTATGTTGTCAGTCATGTATTATTTGAATTGAACTAGAGATGATTTTCTATTTCATTTTTGGTTTATCTTAGGGAAAAGCAAGCTCAATGCCTGCAGTAGTGCTTGGACCTAAACCTGGATGGGAGGTATGTTGCTTGTACAATACTTCGTGTAGTTTTTTCTTCCTTGAGTTTGTTGTTGCTCAATATAAAGCTGTTTTGTGAAGGTTATTGATGCTTGTTCAGCTCCAGGCAACAAAACCCTTCACCTCGCTGGTCTCATGAAGGGCAAGGGAAGAATTATAGCTTGTGAACTCAACAAACAGAGGTTTGAGCGCTTGAAAGCTAATGTTGAACTTGCTGGAGCTACAAGTATCCTTTCCATAATTCTGGATCTCCACATGCATGTATTACTTGTCAAATCACTTGGATAGATATTTTATTATATGGTCAAGTGGTGTCTAAGACCTAACTGATGGTACTCATGTATTACTGATAGAAATCATGATTTCTAGGTCATTCTATAAGTCTAGAGAAAGGAAGTACTTACTCTGTTCCATTGGATTATATATGTTTGCTTTGGATTGGTGTTCTTAAGATGTCTGTTGCATATATGTGATAATTGATTAGTGGTAGGGCCGAAAAAAGTCTGCAAAAAAAAAAAAAAAAAAAGAAATACGTGTACAATCCGATGGGATTCATCTTTTCATTGAATATTGGCATGCTCCCAAACATTCATTCTTGGCATCTTGAATTCTTTTCCATTTACTTGTCTGTTCTATATCAATATGAACTCAGAAATATTACTTGTGGGTCTGACATAATCACTACTCAATCTACGACAAAATCGATGGTATTCTTAACTTGTCCCAGATGTCAGAGCTAAGCATGAAGACTTCTTGAACCTTGACCCAAAAGATCCTTCATATTCAAATGTAATTCCCATTTTGCTATCTGTTTGATTTTCATCTGTTTATTATAAGTCAAGTTTGTGACATTTGTTTTATACCAAGGTTCGTGCTATACTCTTAGATCCATCCTGTTCTGGATCAGGGACTGCCTTTGACAGACTGGATCATCTGCTCCCGTCACATAACGCAGGTTACTCTTCTGTTCCGTGTGTTTTTTCTCCTCACTTGATGGCTAATATGATATGCTAAATTTACAAGCCGCAACTGAAAATCAATATTTTCTGGAATTAGCTGTTCCCTATCTAGCATTTATGCATTTAAGTCTTTCAGGCAGAATAATTACTGCCAATTGACAGTGTCAATTGACTTTTGAATTAGTTACGACCTGTTCAAACTGTACAAACATGTCTGACTGAAGAAAAATGGAATGCATCTTATATCATGACTTCTGATTTTTGTCGATGATTGTGCAGTCTTGTTTTTACATAAATAATTCTAATTTTTCTATGCAAGCTTCTGATGTCTCCTTTTTATTTATTTTTTAATAAAAATCTTGGACACCGTCTCATACTTGATTCTTAATTTAAGGCCTTTCGAACCAAGATGACTTGAAGCGGCTCAGAAAGTTGGCAGGTTTTCAGAAAAAGGTTCTGGAGCATGCCTTTTCTTGTAAGGCCACATAATTTACTTGTGTTATTTTTACACATTATTTTTAGTTTGTTTTATGCTTTTTCTTGATGTAGAATAAGTACATTGTTATTGACCAGGTCATTTCTTGCACTTTTTACAGTCCCAGCAGTTGAGAGAATTGTTTATAGCACATGCTCAATACATCAGATTGAAAATGAAGATGTTATTCACTCTGTTCTGCATCTTGCTTCATCTCTTGGTTTCCAACTGGAAACTGTTTTCCCACAGTGGCCTCGCCGTGGTCTCTCAACATTTCATGGATGTAAGTTTTGTTATGCGGTGAAACTCTAAGCAAATAAGTGATACTTATGTATTCAACAACCACATTTCTAATCTTTACCAGTACATAAACAATGAATAAACTGCATGAAGTATATTATTCCAGCTATGGACAATATCAATAGTGTTGCTGTGGAATAAACCGAATCAACATATTGAAATATTCTACAAAAGTATCTACAGTTTGCATGCTCCAGTGGACATTGTTTTATTACAAATTCTTGAAGAAATATTTGAATCTTGAACCATGCATGATTGTTTCTCGCCCGCTGTTTCTTTCCCTGCAGCTGAACATGTTTTGAGGACTCATCTCAAAGAAGACAAAGAAGGCTTCTTCATTGCATTATTTGTTAGAAATGGTGTTCATGTAGAAGAAGAAGAAGAAGAAGAAGAAGAAGAAGCAGAAAAGGCTAAAAACCATAAACGCAGAAAACCTGTTAAAAGGGTTAGAAAATCTTTGAACTATTTTGTTGCAAAAATGCTCAAATTGGATATGCTCCAAGGATATTCACGGGCTCACAACTGAGAGAAAGAAATAGAGCTGATATTTCGGTGCTCTTTTATGTTGCAATGCAACTATTGATCTTGTCTGGCCTTGAGTGCTCTGGCAGGTTGTAGTACTGCTGTGATAAGTCGCACTGCCCGCTTTTTCTGGCATTTGATAGTAGGAAATCTGGACTGGGCTTCGAGTATGCCGGAACTGGCTCGAGACCAGTGTTGTAATACTAAAAAGGTAACTTGCATAATGACATTGCTTGCATTTCACTGTGAAAGTGTTCTGAGATGAAATCAAAATTTTATGAGTAGATCTTTTGTGAGATCTGTTTTTCTTTTCTATATGAAAAATCTTTTATCATGTTCAGTTCAAACAATTGAACAGGTAATTAGGTCGTTAGGAAACAAAAAGTTACAGATTCCATTGCTGCTGGATGCTACAACACACATAGAAGCCAAGTCTATTGCATAGTTGTCATGGACGAGCTCACCCATGTTTTGAAAGTGGAATCGGAAGTTGAGTGGGTGACCCTCCAAAAAGGTTTGGATTGGTGCAATGCTATTGTGTTGGATTAATCCAGTATGTATGTATGGAGTTTGTTTCGTAATAGATCATAACTATTTATAACATACTAATTTCTCAATAGAGATCTCTATTTCTCTAGTCTTATAGACCAGACAAAGACGTACAAAAACTATCTAGCTTCATTAAATGTTAAAATTCGCGGGTGAACCTGGGCAGGCCGGGCTAACCCTCGAAAATTGGGAAAAAAGGAAGGATAGAAAGAGAAAGATGTACAGTAACGGGGCAGGACACACATGTCCATTTCCTCATATTTATCAATAATTTCTCCGCACTATGATTTCGTCGGGATTCGAACTCTCAACCTCCATGTACTACTCCAGCACCGTTTACACCACCCCACCTTATGACTCCCAACCGTTCATGTGTATAGTGCATTTTATTTGTTCATGTTTATATAATTTCATCAGCTTTTAAATAAATTACTATCACATATATGTGTTAATGGTTAAAGGTTCATCGTATTATCTGTTGATGTTTTACATTGAGATTATACATAATAATAGTTCATGTCTTCGTGTTCGTCTATAATAATCCATTTGTTTTAATATAATGTATATACCTAAACATACCACATAATAATAATCACAAATACTAGTAACTATTGGGATATCAATTTACCCAAGAGCCCTGCAATAAGGGTCGAGGGATCTCCTAAAACAGCAGACACCACAAATTGCAAGGCCAGGCCAGCCACCTCACAACATTTCTTTGCACTGCTTTTGCTGCTTCTATGTTTATGCGCTTTTAACGTCCCTTTCAAACTCGGAATCTGATTCTCCAATCGCCTACTCCCGTCATACCCTTTCTTCCCAGTACCACCCTCGTAGATCTCGTGCCAGCTCTCAACGAGCATTTCTCTCACGCACGCCACGTGGAGGTTGTACTTCTTGCACGATGATCTGTAGCTCCAGCTCCCGCCTTTCCTCCCGCACCTAATCATTGTCACATCTTATCTTAATTAAAATGGCCAACTTAAAACTCAAAATATATTCGAAACACTTAGTAATCATATTAATTCGGTCATAAAGTTAGATTCTTGATGCAATTTGAGTGTTATGAGTGCCTTTCTTTCTAATTCACATCTGGAGTGTAGGGCAATCTTTATGACATTTTTTTGACACAATAATCCGTTACTAGTAGTAACTTTATTGTGTTTCTTATTCC
>JAQRGC011536914.1:0-10223 GCA_028659135.1 Plantago lanceolata | reverse complement strand
TATAAGTGACATTAAACAAAGAAACGAGCAGTTCTGCGGTTATATGTGATACCATTTACGCTTTTCCATCACTTTCACCAGCTCATTGGCCAGTGATGCGAAGTCTTCTGCCCCATTTTGCAGGTCTTCTGTTCGTCTGCTGATTTTCTGGAAACCAGCAAGGTAATGTCATTTTCCACATTGCAGGTAGCCACAAGAAAGTATTGTATCATCAAAGTTATGGTTATCATTTTCAGGTGTAATTTGACGATTTAAAATAAATTTAAATTTACCTCAAGTCTTTCCTGGCGTTCTAGAAGCTTGTCTCTTGCTTGCCCAGCTGCAGATGCGGCATCCTGGAACGGAAAATCAGATCAGGAGGCAAAGCAGTTAGAACTAAGAGTCAAAACTCAATGATATGGCTACTTAAAGAAAAAACTTGTTATGATACCCCAGCTTTTCTGTATTTAGCTACGATTTCTTCGCGAGTTCTGAGCCTGGGTTTTATCTCTGTACCACCATCAAACAATTTTTCTCGGTCACTTTTCATCACTGCAATATTCAAAGAATGAGTAAGAAATCTGCTACACAAGTCTGTGTCTCAGTGATAAAGCAGTCAAACAAAGTGTGTTTCTTCTACCTTGATCTTTGTTATCTACTTCATGGGTTGAAGTAGATGCTATAGGCTCAGGCTCACCAATTTCGATGTCATCTAAATAAATGCACAGAGTTAGGAAGCACATAAAATGAACAAATGGTGCAGCGTAATAAATTATTAAGAGGATAACAAGAATGAGTTAGGTTGTAAAACCTATATCAAGCTCATCATCTTCCTCTCCGAGTGGGGTGGTTCGATCTGGAAATGGATTACGCATGAAAATGTGTTCCAGGTGACTAATATCAGATATAGAATTTGAGTCAACATTTAATTTGTTTGGTTTTTGTCCCTTTAAACCTCTCACAATACCACCTATAATACCACCAGGGATAACTCCCTGCAAAATCACAACAAAACAACTTTCAAAAAAATAAGTAACATGATTGTCACCACAAACAATAAACTGAGGAACCAACAGTGTCATCAGTCATTCAACAAAACCTGTTTTTTGCTTGAAACAGAATTGGCACTAATTGCAGCTGAGGCTGCAGCCGCAAGCACTTCATCATGAAGATTAGGTAGAGACTCTGGAATCCTGGAAAATATTAACCGGGTGATCAGAATAAGACTCAAACAGGAAATAGCAATACAGTATGTTATGAAAACGATAAGCATACCTGAACTCATTTTCACCATCTAATATAGAAATAAATGCCACCTCGGATCCATTTGCCTGCATGAAAATGAGTATTCAAAATGATCGATCGTAAAGGTACAAAGGGGGCATAAGGTGGGTTTAGGGATATTTGGAGTTATAAGGTTGCTTTGGGTGTAATTGGAGTAATAAGGTTGTAAAAAGGTAGTGTAGAATTAGGAGTAGGTTAGAGTTAGATTTGCCATTTAAAATAAAAAAATAAAAAAAAAAAGCATAAGCTGAGGAAGAAATTAAAATATAAACATAAACTTGAGTACACTTATACAACTACTAAATTGTATAGTTCCAAAACTGTTTTGTAAGAGAAATGGGTGTTGGGTGTTTGCATAAGGTCTTGAAAACAGAATAAACTGAAGGAAGCAGCAAGTTAGTGAATTTTTTAAAAGTAATTCTGGTAGATTTTCTTATATAATATACTTACAAACTGAATATCAGGGATTCCACATTCAGTTCCATGGCAAAGAGCGTTTAAGCTCTAAGCACATTGCATTTCGTAGCACCTTGATTTTGACAGTAATATTTTAAACAAAATAGATTCAGGAGTATTACCAGTGATATGTGCCCATTATCTGCAGAACTCATCATCCTCTCCATGTTAACCTTGAAGTTCCATCTCAAATCTGCTAGCAAGGAGTATTCCTTCACTACTTGTAGATCAGGCAATGATCTGCATATAAAAGACTAAGATAAGCAGTAACACAACTGAAAAACGAAAAAATTCGCACGAAATGCCTCACACCCCAGTCATTTTGAATTTTCACGGCCAACCTCTAAAGGTTTGACTATCATGCCCTGGACTGTGAGGTATCCGAATGGAATGGACAATTTTTTTTAGGGACAAACCAAATTCCACCTTCAGTGAAAATTAGAGGGGCCGCAGAGGGAGGGGGGGTGTTAAGCTTTGAATAGGAGAGAAATCCAAAGGAAGTGCTGTACCATATACCTGATTTCAAGTTCTCCTGTTTGATAGAACAGAATGAGTCCATAAGTATTTTCACCTTTCATGAAAACACTAGTCCAACAGCAGGGCTTTGAAAGTTCGACTTTATATGTAGATTTGCTTTCTCCCTGGAAAACACATATCGCCGTCAGTAAAAGCACAATTAAACAAGGGAACAAGAAACAGGAGACTTACTTGAATCAGAGACTTAGCAGGGTATATACGCAGTAAATCCTTGCAACAAAGCAGGACAAATGAATCCTTTAAACTATGTGCAAATGGGTTTCTATCGGAAGAGCGACCATTTGTTTCGCACTTATTCATCTCTAGGGAAGCATCACAGTTTGGGGAAAGCTCATTTGTTATATTATCATCCTTTGGCAACTTCTGATCATTTACAGACCTTGAAGCTGCAATAATTTCTGAAACAGAAATATACAGTAAGTAATGAATATAACAAGAGTAAGAGAAACTAAAATTTCCATTGTAGAGACTACTCACCTATAACATGCAAAGCAATTGCTGCTGATGGCCTTTTCAACTTTGTGGGCCTTGAGCCAATCATGCAACCATTATTACCATTAAAGACATGGATATTTGCATCTTTGGTTAACATAAATATGAATTGGGTACAGCTATCAAGAACTTTTGGTGAAGTCTCGTTTGTGCTTTTAGTGGACTCATGGATAAAATCTCGGCAGACCGCTGAAACCAGTGGGGAGTCGATTTTGGTACTAGAGTCGGTTATGAACACAATAGAAGATGAATGCACGTCTAGCACAGCAATCTGAATGAAAATGGACAAACGAGCTAAAATGTTCGTATAAAAACAGTGAATTGAAAATGACTGACACCCAGTTAAATAACCCTGACATCGTGTTGACCAAAAAGGTCAAATCCCAGTATGATGATAACAAACATTATATTTTATGGACTAGCAATTTTAAAGTCCATTATATCTGATCTGAGTGCCTGTCTGAAGTGTGATCTATCTTGAGAAACTTAGTGAGAAACCCCAAGCGTAAGAGCTTGGGAAGTGGACGTGGGCCCAATTGTTGCCAAATCACTATAAATTCATGTCTATGTTTATTTTTAGTCCTGCATTCATTCATCTTCTATATTAAAAGCTTCGGCTTTGAAAAAGAAAAGTAATTTTTTGTATTAAGGTTGACTAGAAATGCTGGTAGAAACATTCCTTGAGATTTTGCACCTTTCAAACGAAGCCAGATCTTAAGAGAAATTCTTTTTATACACCTAATTCCCCCTCCTCTTATGTGCATTTCTCTTTACACTTCAGATAAAAACTGGGAAATAAAGCATTTGAAAATATATCAAAGGTGAAGTTGGAATTTCTATTGGAATAAGACACATCGTATTCTGCATACGATGAAACTAAAATGAATGTACTCACCCTAGAACATTCATATCCAACAAAAAGTTTGGAACCAGAGTTTATGAACTCCAGGGCATGAATTTTGGACTCTTGAAGTTTGAAAACAGCTTGACGCCGAGGTCCTTGAAGATCTGGTAAACTCTGAACTGCAAACAAGAATCAAGATGAATTACCATTCCATTTTTACATATAAATTCCATCTTCCAATTAATAGATTTCACAACCTCAGGAAGTCGATAGAATTCATGAAATAACTTTTTAGAACTTCTTTGCAGAACATGACATTGTTGCAACCAAACAAATGTAACAGGATGCTTAGCAATATATATACAAGTTATAGGTATCTCAATATTTGGAGGTAATTGATGGTGCCTTTTAGGTGAGATATTTCATGTCATGTATTCTCTTCAATTCTTTTGGTAGCAAAATGATAGCTCCATAAAACACCATACCTAGCTTCTTGATGCTAAAAAGCGACCTTTTCTTGCTGTCCTGTGTGAAGGTAATTTCATTTTCTATTTTGTTACCTAGTATATTCATTTTTATTTTATCAGATTAACTGAGCAACAAGATCGAGTATGAACTCATTCTATACCTACACTGATTCAAAATTCCCAAAAAGACGATTGTCACATAATGACATAATAATATCTTAGGTACATGTAAACCAATTTTTGTAACTGCAACATGTTCAAAGAGACTTATTGATCCCAGATAGAATCCTTGACCATGATGTATGACTTGGATACATCAACTATATTTGACTTTATCAAGATGGAAAACCATCAGAGAAGTAACGTGTTATGAGAGGATACTAAAGAAAGTGCGAGAGGCAGTTTGAGGCACCTTGTCTTTCAGTTTCTGTAACAAAATGGAAGCTTGTGTCATCGCTACTACTGAGGTTGTAAAGTTGTATCTGCATGAGATCAAACAAAGAAAGTATAACTAGATTGCAAAAGTATATTGGGCACTGATTTATTACTAATCTGGAAGCACTTCTAACCAGACCACTGTCACTTCCAACTGCTAATCTCAATGTGGAGGGGCATAAACTAATCGTTGTCACTGAACCACTAGAATCGACCAGATTCTTCAAGGTATCCTGCAATTCATCAACAATAAATTATATTCTCACACATGTGCAGCCATGCTTTTTGCTGTACATATTAAAAGGAAGAAAGCATATTTTACGATTTGCATATATGCAGGTCAGAAAAGTTCAAAAAGAGTCTAACCACTGCTGGTAAAACACAAAGGAGAGAAAAGACTGGATAAGTAGCATCCCATATCCGGACTGATCCATCCTGATAGCCAGCTACATACACTCTATGAACCTTGCTATCTTTACTGAAGGACAGATGATTACTTACGCCCCCAGCCAAGGGCCATCTTTTATCCCCAGGTAATGTCAAATTCATAGCAGCTGTCTAATTGAAAAGGTATGGTTAGTCAGATAACATGAGGATACCTTAAGAATGAACGGAAGAGACGACGAAGATAAAACTCGGAATATCACAAAGTGATAATAGACACTATGTTACCTTGGACGCTCCCTCCATGTTTCCACATACACTAAAAATTTCTGCCACAGTCATCAGAGGATCAGCAATTGGTATGCAAGCAGGAAATTTTACAACTGTGACAGGTAGTTCAATTCCTGGCTGAGATTCTGAGGAAGACAAGCTGGCACTATCATAAATTGTTACTCGCCCAGGATTTGTTAACACAAATAGAGAAGCATTTTTATCATTCCATGTTGCACCAACAGATGGAAGTAAAATCATGTCCGCGAAAGAACCTCTGAGAGTAAGGTCCACACGATTGACACATCTTACGTCTTCCATTCCAGATGACCATTCAAGATGCAGTACCTGCTCCAAACAAACATTATACATCACGTTTGGCTGAGTAATTTTATGACTCAGATTTCCATAGAACACCTTTTTCTACATCTGATCAAATATATCCGCAACCAAATAGTCAAATACTACAGCCTCAGATAATATAGAAGTCACTGACAGGCATCCATATCTTCTAAAAGGTATTAGGTAGCAAGTATTTTTCATCAAGTAAATAGATCAGGTGAGCACGAATGGTGTGTAGAACTGGTCAAAAATTAAGTCTTGGATTCAATCAACCCACATGAACATAGATAGTTTTGATTAAGTTAGTTTCAAGATGTAGATTGTGGGGTAAGAGACCGTTTTCCAGTCTGGTCATTTGAACGAAATCACAGTTTATCGACAAATTAAGTATTACAACTATAAAAAAATTCAGACAGGATCAAAATGATATTATTAATATTCAAACTCACCGTAATAACTTCTTCAGATCCTATTTCATCACCGCCGTATACAAGTAGTTGACCATCTCCACGATTACGTGATTTACTGTTCCCCAGCCAGTGTAAAACTATGATAGGAAGCCTCTTATTTGCTGAAGACAACTGTAACTTGACAACATTCTGTGACAACCTAGCTTGTTGGTTTTTTCTAGGAGAATCTTTTGTTGTATCCCAAAATAAAATATCACCGTCAATATATCCAACAGCAAGAATTGAACCATCAGTTGATGCCCAACAAAGAGCACTGATCTCTTTCTCCTCTGTGTCATGGACAGGTACACCATCGACAATGCTTTTATCTACATCATGTGGATGGTCAACCTCACCTTTCAACTGAAGGACTTTATCACCTCTAACAACAACAATATGAGATTCGGAAACATCCCAAAGAATAATAAGCCCACTTTCATACGCAATCAATAGCCTGCACGTGTTGAAAGTTTTGGTCAACACGTCTGAAAATATTCTCATGCGTAAATATCAGATTTAGTTGGTTGAAAAAGTTATTCTCACTAGGGTAACTATAGTAATTTGTTGCAAAAGTTCACCAGCTCCATCCAAATTTTAGTGTTATATGTTCATTCTTTTCAGCTAGTTCACGGTATTTCTCTTTTGTAATGATATCGAACAATCAATAGTATTCAAGGCCTGGCCTCAAAATAAAACTGCCATAC
This sequence comes from Plantago lanceolata, assembly GCA_028659135.1. Taxonomy (NCBI): domain Eukaryota; kingdom Viridiplantae; phylum Streptophyta; class Magnoliopsida; order Lamiales; family Plantaginaceae; genus Plantago; species Plantago lanceolata. The sequence continues at coordinate 3,580 of JAQRGC011536914.1, read as the reverse complement.
TAAACAAACAATATCTAACACATTTGAGCCATACATGCAATGATACTAAAAATAAATTAAATGTAAGAGCACAAAATGAAGAAGAAGAAAGCTCTAGATAGAAAGATAAGATTATAAACAGATGAAGTAGTTAAATTCTGCAGTCAACGGAACTGGGAACACACACGTTAAGGGAGTACGTCATAACTAGTTAATTCCAAACTGTTGGCTACCTGATTGAGTTCTTTCATATGCCCTATCCCTCAATATACTTTAAGATGTTCCTTTAACCAATAGTTAAGGAAACTCAAATTAAATAACACAGGCATGGGAGGTAGAGACAATTTTATCTTGCCTGTTCCCTGAAGAATAGGGCTGGGGAAGAACTCCAACAACTGGTTGATGATTTGAGCTGGATAACAGAGCTGCTAATTCGGAGTGTAACAAACAAAGAACAAATTTGGTATTAAATTTTAATTCCAGTTAATGAAAAAGTATATTCACCAGAAATCAAACTCACATAATTTACTTTATACAGCAAAACCTATTGTGCAATAAATCTGCCAATATTTACAAGCTTCAGTGAGGTAGACTTTCAACTCAAACATACGTGATGGAATGCATTGATCCTAAGACAGAAGATCTCAACATATCCAGGACAAAGCTTGAAAATCATATACATACAGATAGAGGCATTTTGGAATAATATCAATCCGCGGATCCTATCCTTATCCATTCCGGATTAATGGATCCAGATCCGGTGGATTCCGCACAGCTTCTTTTTGGATCGGATTAGCTCCAATCCGCATTGGATTCGGACTGGACCCGAAAATCCAATCCATATTGACATGCTGAGAGGCTTGGTCCTTAGCTGTGCACAAATAATATTTATGGGGTGAAAACAGTTGTGTGCATTCAGAGTCACATAATACCTCTAAATAGGAACTTTTTGTTGTGCATTACTCTAGGTAAGCATAAGTGGGTCATACATTCTAGGCTGCACAAGAACCCTAATTTTGTAGGTTATTTCTGTTTGTCATGCAGCTCTAACCTTTGCATATTCTATGGCCTTCTTTATGAGCATAGTAATCAATTGAAAGTTGAAACATTCATGAGAACTCAAACAATGACTTGTGAAATGGAACTCGTAGATGATGCTAATGCATCCCTAAAGGAAAAGGTGGCAATACCTTAAGACTCAAAACATTATATTTTATTACTGGCTATTTACAATAAACAAATAAAATCAAAATACTGAAAATAGTAAACGTGTGTATCAATGTCCTGGAACAACATTTTGGTGGGCATCTCCACAAATACTTGCCTGTGAGATTATCTGGACATAGATGATAAGGCAATCGTGAAAGCTGTCCATCTTCTGTATCATACTTAAGAACATAAATCCAGCCATATTCATCACCAACATACCTAGAGCAGAAGGCAAGAAAGTGTTGTGTAAGAACTTATCAAACTCAACCTCATAGAGGTAGCTGTATCATCATATGTAAAAATATACATCAGTACCAACGTCATACATAAATGAGGAGCCACTGATTATAGAGAAAGCAGTTATATTGGATTCCCACTGTAAACTGCAAGCTATTGACCGTCCCTCGAGATTCCAAATCTGCAATAACAAGACTCTTAACATAGTTGCCATTTAGGTGAAAGTGAAACTGTTAATGGTTGTTGAGGCATCTTTGTTTCAAATTCCTCTTAATGAAAGTGAAAAGAAGCTGGGTAAGAATGACATATCATTTTTAAGCCGGTCATTCATTAGTTCAAATGGTAAACGTTGGTCAGCTGAATTGCTGATACGAACAATGATGATGATACGATCAGGATAAGAAAACCTACATAGTAGATCAAGCGGTAGAATCTAACTGTAGAATTTGTAACTTCCTTACCCCATCAATGATGTTTTACCCAAACCACACTAAAGAACACTACCTGAGTGTTGATCAATAGGTACAGGGGCATATACTGATTGAAATCTTAATAATATTGATAGAATACAAATAGAGGGTGAATGTTCCTGAGAGTATAAGCATCAGCTCTCTACAAACAAAACTCCTTAAAGAAATAGCCGTCATCTTTGAGATAATAAAAATAGTCTGGAAAGGTAAATGGAAATAGGGGTCAAATGATCAATGTAACTAATATAAATTCACAAGGGAAATGTGAATCATACGATGGCTGGAACATATGCAAAACACAAAGAGAAACCCCATCTCCAAACATAATTCTTAAATATGTGTGCAATGAAAAAACTATAACATTGCATAACCACAACATCCTCAAAAAACAAAGTTAAAGAATGATCTTTTGAGATATAAGAAACTGAGTTATCATTATGCATTACGAGAATACAGAATTATTTATTATTTTGGTTTTCAATTATAAATGAAGATTCAAGGGATAACATACCTGAATCTCATTATTGTTTGCTATGCCAATTAACAGGCCTTGGTTCTGCAGAAACTGCAAACAGTCACACGGTTTAGTCACCTCACAAGTAAGATATGCCAATTAAAAGATGAGTTAAAAGTTAAAATATACCTCAACTTTATGAATTTTGGCACATATGTACACGAACTTTAATTTTAGCACAAACGTACCTAGGCTTATGTTTTCATTTGCACATATATATCCGGATCACATCTCAGCTAGAAAAAACTTTTTACACACACTGTCAATGGGCAACAACTATATATAAAAACAAATAAATGAAAATATAGATGCGTAGATGTTAATTTATTCAAAAAAAATGTTTAATTTAACGACATTCATTGTCAGATTAAATAATTTAGAGTTCACTGAAAATGGGGAAAAGTTTCAAATTTCAATTTTTCTTCGTCTTTGATTTCAAATTTAAAATAATATTATTTCTAAAATGTGAAAAAAAAAATCATGGATTATTATTACGTTGTGCCCGGCAAATTTTTGCAAAAATAATGTGTGTTTATTCAAAATTTTAAAGTTCGGATACGTTACGTAAAGTTCTATAAAGTTCGGATATATATGTGCAAATGAAAACTTAAATTTGGGTACATTACTGCAAAAATTAAATTCCGGGTATATATGTGTCAAAATTTATAAAGGTGAGGTATATTTTAACTTTTAACTCTTCTATTACTTCCTCCATTTCATTAATAATTTCATACTTTGCTTTTTTTGCGTGCTTTTACAAACATCCTAAGTTTAAAAATGGAAAGTTTTCATCATTAATTTTATCAATTCTTTATTATTTCTCTCTCCTTCTTTAACACTACTTTATCATTTTCTTACATACTTTATCACCACTTACAAATCAATTATTTAATGTTATTCTTTTTTCTTTTTTTTGAAACGACAAATTTAATTATCCTACTCCTATGCTATCCCTTAACCACCTTATATCTACAAATACACTATACCACCTTATAACTCCAAATAAATCTATACCACCTTATGCCTCCGTCGGGGTTCGGATCCCCAACCTCTTCTTGCTACTCCAGCACTCTTACCACTTGGTCACTTTTATGACTCCATTTAATATTATTCTTTAAATTGTGTTTTTTTACCCCTTAAGAAGCAACTAATGAAATGGAGGAAGTATTTC
>JAQRGC011536868.1:0-13986 GCA_028659135.1 Plantago lanceolata | reverse complement strand
ATGGAGGGAGTACGCATTAACATTAACAACGTGAATAAGGATATTTTCGGTCATTTGTTAATATTTAATAACTTAATTTAGGTCATTAAACATTTGAACTCCTAATTCCCTATGGTATGCAGTCCTCCAAATTAAGAATTTTAAGGTCATTGATTAATTAAACATTTTTTTAAACGTAAATTTAATTATCCAATTCCTACTCGTACACTATCACTGTACTACCTTATGTGTCTGTTTCACAAAACGAACTGATAAAACGACTGATAGCTGATAAGGTAGATGTTAGCTGATCAGTAACCTTATTTTTTGATAAGCTACATAGAGTAACTTCTCAAATAGTCACCTTATTGTCATTTACCAAATAGACTTATTGTAGTCAACCGGTCAAACACTATATCTCCAAATACACCCATACCACCTTATAACTCTAAATAAATCCATACCACCTTATGCCTCCACCAGGGTTCAAACCTCTAATCTCTCCTTACTATTCCAACACTCTTACCACCCGGCCACCCTTATAATTCATATCTTAATGAAACGTTCAAGTCATTCAAAAAAGGGACAAAAGGTACCGAATACTACAATTGTACATTGTATGTAGACTTGTAGCTTAACATCTACTACTACATCTTTAGACCAGCCCCGTCATGGTGGGTTGGCGTGGAGGACGGCCCGACCATTCTCCACGCCGGTACTTGAAGGGGGTGGATGGCCCATTTGGGTGTCCGAAATTGACACGCGTGGGCGTCCTTTTGATGGCCAACTACATTTTTTGTTTTAATTTTTTTTAAACTTAAAAATGTAAAAAAAACAATTAAAAAAAATTGGTATTTACATATTATATATGTTACTACACAAAATTCAAATTCAAATTTACATTTTCAAACCTTTTAAATTAATTAAAAAAATAAAAAATTCACCACGACCTGGCCACCGATGGGTGAAAAACAAAACGTCTGGGCCATCATACCCAAAAAGTCCTCCGATGACCCGGCCATGCCCGCCCACCATTGGGGATAGTTTTAGTAACCCGATGGCCGCCCTTCAACCATATTAACACACAATTTTATCCCGCACGAAACATCTTACACACAAATTCTTTACGGAGTATTTTACCCACAAACAACCACAAAACGAGTGGAGGAAAATAATTTAACCCAAGTATTTTACACATCCAACAACAACAAGATGTCAAGATCCAAACTGTGGCAGTGCCCGTTTAAGATAATGCAGAGACCGGGTCAATCTAACCGTTGTTGAATTGGGTGGGCATTTAGCTTTTGTTTGAGCTGGTGAAAATGCAATGCATGGTCGGCATCGGATTCTGCTTTTTGTAACGGTAACCGGCTACCAAACCCACTAACATTCATACTACTCTCTTATCCCAATTTTCTAACAACTTTTATAATTTTCTCCTTCAAGTCTTCTTACCCAATAACGAATACGACTCCTTGCCCGAAAAGCCTTTCTTCTATGTTCATAACGTTTCTTTAACTCTCACTCAATTCCACTTGTACCCTTCTTACTGGCCTTCTACTTTTTTAACATAACATTGCTTCTAAACGTCAGACATTGGATTCTTCATTTCATTAACCAACTCCACAATGTCTACTTCTAGAGGTTACATCTCCAACGTAACGACGATTATCTATCAAATCGGTAGTTTTAAGACACATATGATAATCATTCCAAACAAAATGTAAAATTTCTACTACTTATTGAGTACTGAACTACTAGTACTATTTCGTTCAAGTATAAGCTAATTAAACATAAAAGTATAAGTTGTGCAACAGAATACACGAACATATAAGATAACTGAATAATGCAATACGAATAAGAAAGGAACTCTAAGTAAAGGTAGCAAAATCATAGTCGAATTTAAAATTTAATGGTTACGACTGCGGGTACTCATTACCATTAAAAAAAGGGACCGACCCGGCTCAAATGTAAACAAAAAAAAAAAAACCAAGCGGGCACGTCATCACCCCACCTGAAACACTGGTGACTGGACAAGTATTTAGACCCCTGACAGACCGTTAGGTTGTAGTCAATTTATCAAACATTTCCCTCTCCGCTTTCACAAATTTTATTCCATTACTACCCTTGCTTCTCTACATTCCTCTGCTTAACAAACAAACAAACAATCCAACCAACCTACCAAGAGTCCAAGATCAAGATTTCGAAGATGTCCGTAAATACTGCAAAACACGGTTGCGAAACGCGTCCTATCCTCGCCCCGACCGCAGGCAATCGGGTTCAGGCTATTGAGGACCAGCGGAGAAAGAAGGAGGCTAAAAAGGTAATTCAGCACATACCGTGGAAGCCTGTTGCTGTTGCAGGGTGCAATCAGCCAGCTGATGTTAAATCTTCGGTCAAGAAGAATAACAGTAATGCGGGAAATGGGAGGAGCGTTAGAAGCACGAGTGTTGTTAGGCTTGCGAAAAAGGATGGAATTGGAAGCAACGAAGCTGTGGAAGTTGAACCACGTCGTTTGAAACGAAGCTCAAGTGTTGTTAGGCCTGCGAAAGCTGTCTCTGATGGAACTGGAAGCAATGACGATGTGGCGCCACGTCCTTTGAAACGTTGCGATTGGATCACACCGAATTCTGGTATGGTTTTTAAACTTTTTTTGCTGCCGCACGCTTGTTATTACTGTTATCTGGTGATAGTACTGATGAGTGTCTTTCAAGTTCACGTGCTAGTCGAAGCCAAAGTCAGGGATCTGAAATATGAGAATATTTACGCGTAAACTAAGCAATTACATGTACACCACTAAATCAGGCAATACTAGAAGCAGGGGTGAATGCTTAATGTTCCGTTGTTAAATGGTCGAATAGTTCAGCTGGTCAGCTAGTGCATCATTGTATTACTCTCATTCTAAACTTTTGCTCTGCAGAACCGGTTTATGCTTCTTTCCACGATAAGGAGTGGGGAGTACCAGTTCACGATGATGCCAAGTTGTTCGAACTACTTGTCTATTCACAAGCTCTTGCAGAGCTCTCCTGGCCACTCATACTTACCAAGAGACCTGCTTTCAGGTTTGTATCATACTCATATAGTACTTTTTTTCCCATCCGGCATCCCGTTAATTTCCGACTGGTTCTGCTGAGCATGACTAATCTGGACTAGCACTGTTTTTGGGTAGCTCTCTCGGTTGTGTTTTTTGGTCTACAATATACGAACTCTAGAGCTTGCTTGAGTAATCTATCAATGTTTTCCGATTAGATGATGATTTAAAGATGAATTACTAACTTTGACAGGAAGCTTTTCGATGAATTTGATCCATCATCTGTTGCAAAGTTCGATGAAGACAGACTGTTATCAGTGAGACTGCATGGCAACACGTTGCTATCAGAACCGAAGCTCCGTGCAATTGTCGATAATGCTAAGCATCTGCTGAAGGTCAGCTCTCTCTTAAGGTTACAAAGTTATGAAACTTATAAAGAGTGTTAAATTAAATGTTACAATTCTGTTTGGCCTTGTAGATCCAGCAGCAGTTTGGCTCCTTCAACAACTACTTGTGGCGTTTTGTAAACAACAAGCCAGTCCAATGTGGTTTTCGCTACACTCGTCAAGTACCAGCCAAATCTCCAAAAGCTGAGCTCATAAGCAAGGATCTGATGCAGAGAGGGTTCCGCTGCGTAGGGCCGACAGTTGTGTACTCATTCATGCAAGTAGCTGGCTTAGTAAATGATCATCTCATTACATGCTTCAGATACAATGAATGCAGCAGCAGCAGTAGTGACAGCGCTGTCGTCGAAAACAAGAAGAACAATCCAACACAACAGCTAGACAAGAGAGATGATCAAGAAGATTTTGTACACAAAACATCAGATGATCAGAAACATCTGCATGATTCATGTCCCAAGTATAGCTCAACTACTTCATCAATTTGTGTTTGCTTTTGTAAATCTTACAGTAAATCTAGAAGTATGCAGTGTGAGTTAAGAATATTGGTGTAACAGTTACTATAAGATTGTGCGAGTTTGTTTACATGTAATAATAATAATCTTAGAAGATTGTAAGTTTGTAACAATAGTTTTAAAATGTGTCATGATTTAATCTTTTGGATACACATGGAGACAATATCTCTATCTGCAGACAACCTATATATGTTGAAGATCAGATCCAATAACATATTACATTATTGATTGTATTGAATAGGCATCTCCATTATATAAAGGGACCATCTTTTAGACAAACACAATGCAATTATGAGAATGTGTCATTTGGTTTTTAAAAGTCACAACAAGCAATAAAATTTGCTTATCCAAACAGAGGATAAAGAAGATCATATCATCATTGCCTGCAAAGTGAAAGAAAGAACATAATCCACCAAAAAATTCAAACAAATTCTGAGTACACAAACTCACCTACTCAAATTAGAGTACATAATTCTTGATCAAGAAACAACAATACATAGATAAACTATCTACTATCTCTATCTACATGCACTACTTGTAATGATACCTCAAATTAAACTAGCTAATGAAGACATACATAGACTCTCCTCTTGAAATGACTTTGATCAATTCATGCGAGTGTTTTCGTTACCTAGAGTGAGCTCAAGATCATCCATCGCAACCTCATGACTCCGTTCCCCTGCCCACGCCTTAACAGCCAACTGCTCGAATTCAAATTCGATCCCCTTTCCCTTATCCACGTCATTCGAAGGACTTCGTGGAATCGGAGGCCTCTCAAGCTTAAACGTTGGAGAAGTCGGGACCATGTTGTGTCTGTTGGCATATGAGGCTTGTTGAAAGTTGATCCACTGCCCTGAATCACCAGTTGACTCGTTGATGTCAGGCATGGTGGCTGACGGATAACGTGGTGGGCTAGCTGGGGCGGAAGAAAGAAAGAAAGGGATGTTCAATGCCGACATGGACTCTTTGGCGAGCGTTTCAAGAGTTAACATTTGGGAGGGTGGGGCGAGAGGAGGGGTGACCGGGGCACTGTTTGAGATGCGGAGAGAGGACGGTAAGGAGTTGAGGAGGACGGCGAAAGGGTGAGACATGGGATTGCTGTGGTCGTGGCGGGTGGGGCTGGGGCAGGCCGAGGATAGAGGGGTTGGTTGGTATGAAGGGATTGGACTGGCAAAGTAGGAAGATGGTGGACTTGGGTTTCTTGATGAGCATGGAGTGATGTTTGTTGAAGTAGCTCCTGTTTCCATTGGAGCTGGCTTCTTGCATCCCTGTGCATTTATCATTTCATTATGCCAGTCAGTCAAAAATCTCCATACATACATAGAAGTTAAACCCGAAATCACAAATAAGTACGTTAGCGATATTTCCCGAGCACTATCAATTTTCAATAATGTAAAGAGCAAATCTGTCAAAACAAGGGAGTATAAAATATAAAACTTGAATATGTATGAAATTTGTTCATGCTAATCAAAATGTGCTCGGAAAATATTGTTCGCCTTCGAATTAACCCTGAAATATTTCCAATTTGGGGCTATTTTCTGTAACCAAAATTGTAAACTCAGCAACTATCCAACTCTCAGTTAATGCTTTCTCAATCCGTTACTACAAACTTAATCGTCACAAAAAGTATATGTTTCAGTGACGAAATCACTAAAACTGCACGAACAGAAAAATGCAATGATAGCAGACATCTAATTAATCGCCACATTTTCACACCAACAGCAACAAAACCCCAAACTCCGTCACAAAAACAACAAAAACTGAACACAAACAGATCGATCCAACTCCATGAAAGAGCAAGAAACAGAGGTTTTACCTTGCGATAAGTAGTACCATCTGACTCAACGACATAACCAGCTTCAGCACAGAGAGCTTTCAAGACCTCATTATTGTCACAGTGCTTAGGCAAATCGTAATTACCCTGAGCTCTCAAGCCGGAGTAAATCTTGGCCGCAATAGCCCGGCGCCGCCTCTCTCTCCTCCGGTTGTTCTCTCTTTCTCTCCACGACGGTTTCCGACGGGCCGATCCACCACCACCACCAGATGCAGCTGTTGATCCTCCTCCTCCTCCTTCACCTCCTTCCCACATTTTCCAACCAATTCTTCACTCTAAACGTTCTTGATTTTGCAGAGTACTTAGCTTTATTTTGATTCTTCAAAGTGTGGAATGTTTTGTTTTGGTTTGCTTTTTTTTGTGTTGTGGACTGGACTTGTGATGATGGTACTTGTGTTTTGGGTGTATATGCAATGTGGCCTGATAAAGTTGGAGGTAAATTTCACTTTCCGCCCTTTTGGAAAACCGAAATGCCAATTCTGCATCCCTATCTTTTTGTTTTTACTTTAAGGGTGTTTTTTATGATTTTTTTTTTAATCACTTTTTTTCTTTGATTTGTTTTTATAAAACTAGGAAGATTTAGGGAATCCTTTTTAAAATCTACTCAACACCTCACAATGCCAAAATTTTGGTGATTTCGCAGTGTTGATGGAAAGAAAAACAAAGACGATGAAGTCTACACACAAAGAGGACCCAATTTCCAGTCAGAGATCACTCTCGTAATATAACTTTTTTTAGAAAAACCAAACAAGATATCTACTACTATGTCTTTTTAATTTTTTTCTTCTTATTATTAGTCGCATTACAAAGTTTTTCCACTCCAGCCAAATCGAACATTTCAACTTCTTCTTTACTCCAAAGCTTTTTTTTCTTGGGTTAAATGGAAATTTGAACTTTTGTTTGTGTTGGTGTTGTAATGTTTATGAAAGTGATGGTGATAAATACAGTACTACTCGTATAAAGTGTAAAAGTGAATCATCAACAGTAGTATTTTCTTTCTTTTTAGCATATGAACGATATGAATAGTACTTGCGGAATCTTTAGCAATGTTCGGGGATTGGACCAAATTTTCTTCCTCGTTCACTGCAATTGCATCTGGTCAACCGACCAATGGTAGTGCAGTGAAGCCTAACTCGGAGCTTTATTGCATAATAATAAATGTCAGAAATTAATATTTAACCCGATTCTGATTTTAGTGTCTTTCGATTCTTCAACACGATCAAATTTTCTTTTACTAAGAAAGAAGGGGACATAATATTTGAGACATTTTTGTGCTATCCCTCGGCCACGATAAATTTTCTACGTTTCGTATGCTAGTGTCATTTTCCACAGGTGTGAATAGATAATTCACATCCATCCCCTCTTATCTTATGTTTGCATGTCTGCACATGTGGTGTAAAACAAACAATATCTAATCATACCAAAAAGAGAAAAAGGGAGAGGTCCAATAGATAACGAAAGAATAAGGGGCACGCGAGCTCTACAAATAAAGCCAAAGTCTTATAAAAGACTGACTTTGCTAATACATCAGAAAAATCAGCTTTTTATAACTAGTTTTATTGTTAGAAGTGATTTTTAAATACTAAACCGTATGCTTTAAAAAACCTGACTTTCCTAATGTATCAGGAAAGTCAGTCTTTTATAAGAATTACTCACAAATAAATGGACTCTATTATTGAGCCCGTATCCACGGAGACCATAATAACACAGATATTCACAGGGCTCAAATACACGATCAGGATTTACACCTTCACAAGACAATCTGCATGTTATCTCCATCAAGTTAGATAAAAGTCGGTTTTATTTTACAGCATGCTGCATCATCTCATGGATTATGTATATCATATACCATGTGCTCTTATTGGAACCTTCCACACGTTGGATACAATCAATAGAAATTATAGAATAATGATCATATTGTACAACTGCATTTCCAGTTATGTAATATATATGTTTCCTTTGGCTTTCAAAAAAAAAAAACATCTGTAATCCACGGCAAGTACCTTTTGGGTGCACACCCTGTAATCTCACGGGACCATAATGTAGTAATTTGTAAGCGACGTGAACTAAATCAAACCCAAACACGACATCAACTAAATCAAACACAAACAAGTGTGATAAACTCTAGCCCAGAATGGCTAATCACAAATTCACCTCCGGTAGGAATCAAACCTATGGATAAAAGGATACTGCTATGTATAACCAATAATTAATCATGTGTTTTAGTGGCCGATTTCCTTATATTACTGTCTCGAATGTATGCTTTGATTAACAGTTCCTGTTCTAGACACCAATTTAAAATTTTCAGCCAGGAAATAAAGGCCATACTATGTACTAGTATGCATTAAAAATCTAAAATTAAAGACAAAAAGAAACATGAACCAAGAGCAGGCAAATTCACCATCACAATCTTCCAAATAGAGGGTTAAAAATATTCAATGTCTAGCAATAAGTAACCCAACATAAAGCAGCAGTACATTACAACAGCACATTCGGCAGCAGTTTTCTGCATCCCACTTAAACATGAAATTCATAGCACTTTCAAATTTGCCGAACGAAGTTTAAAGAAGCGCATCCAAAATGTACATAGTTCTGACCTTAAAACTGCCCCCCATTATATTAAGCACTGATCCATTCTTCACACACTATAAGCAGCGGGCAAAGAAAGTTTGTCCCACATAACCACCACTCATTGCCCTCCTAACATTTGATTCAAACAGCTTTGGGTTGTCCCTCAACACTGCTGCAGCATCATGGTTGAGTGGATCCTCATGATTCGGTTCCTGCATTTACATGAGAGAAAACTGGGGATAAAAGAAAGAAAAAAATACACCACAGAATGAGTTGAAAAACTAGAATTTGTAAGCGGAAGAGATAGATATACCGTGAAAAGGTGATACAGCCCATAAATGATGGTGTTTATGTTAAGCACAGGCTTCCAGTCCTCCCGGAGAATGTTCAGGCAGACATTTCCTTCCAAGTCAATATTGGGATGGTACACCTGCAACATTTATGAGTAAGCTTTGCAGTTCAGATAATTACGTAACTTCACAACTAGATGGATTTTCCACCATACAGAAAATTGGTGTGAGTGTGTGTGCGTGTGGAGGGGGGGCTAGTTACCTTAGTCTTGCATTTAACTTTTGGTGCTTCATGAGGGTAGATGGGAGAAATCTGGAAAGAGAAGATAAATGTCCCACCCCTGAACAAAATTACCAATATAAGCATGCGAAAATAAGTACTCACAGCTCAATTAGCTAATTACCTGATTAATATTATTATTATTACATAGAAATAATTACTTACAGATAATAACCATCATCAGGGCGGATGGTAACTTCAAAGTTCATGAGGTCATCCTTGCCATTCGGGAAGGCAATACTGCATGTTTTTGGCAGGTTGAGCTCACTTATATCTACACCACGATGAGAAAGAAAAAGTTTATGATAGATGATGAGTTAAGGGAATAAAGAAAATGAAGGGCAATATAGTTAACTAGAGAAAAAATGGTACTCCCCAAACAGATTAGGCACCTGATATACAGTTCCAACTTCCAAGAATAATACTATGTGCCACATGATAGTATGATATAATATAGGCAACGGTGAAATTATCAGATCAGTTAGCTTGTTTTATTTACTGGATGGATATGGTTGGATAAAGCACAAACTGGACAAACATGGTCTTAGTTTGCAATTACTAAGATTCATGACATCAAGATATACAAACGCATCTTTAGCATCTAGTTTTGCAGTCAAATGACAGCAAGAGATATACATGAAATTACACCCTTTTATCCGTAATCCGTCTGGTTCATGGTATTATATATCTTACTATACATGAATTTCCACCCTATAACCACGCAAATCATGTCTGGGAACACATTAAGTACCCATGAATCACGGTTGGTGAGGTAGATATGATGTAAATTATTAAATACCAACATAATAGTCATGCAACATCAAGTTAACTGGAGTACTATGAAACACACCATAAAGCTCACCTAGTTGCCAGAGTGATAAAGGAAACTAAATACTAAATATAGCCTTGAGGCTGGAGCTACTGGTAAATGAGAAGTTGAGAAATGAAAAGTGGAAATGTTCAACAAGTTGCAATGTTCCAGAGCAATGCAGATGGAGAAGAAGCTGGGATCTGACTCATCATTTGGTTTTCTTATTTCTCTCTAATACAAATGAGGCAGGTAATTTTTTTGAGGGGAATCTCAGGATTTTTAGGTTCTCAAAATTGAAACCTAAATATTCCACGGGATGCATGAGATGATAAATAAACATGAAATGCATGAGATATGAACTATAAAAAAATAGCTATACTATTATTTTGGGAAAATATTAATAGATTTATATATGTACGACTAAATTTCACTTTTGTAATTTGAAATGTTCATGCAAATCAATTTCAGATAGTTGAGTTGACCGTTTCAAAATCTTGATGTTACTTATCCACAATGTTTACCTAACTTAAATGTTTCTCCTAACGTATTATAAATGAAAATAAATTAAAAAAGCCCACCCTAAGCATTTCTTATTTCTTCCCCCAATCTTCTACATTCAGAATTTAAGTAACAAAATGTCTTTTTTCCAAATCATTTCCATACTTCTCTCCGTCATTTCAATTTCCAGAAAAGTTAAAGAACGTCACCTGCAAATCCCCATCTCTTTTACTATCATATTGGTCCTCAATAATACATGGCTAATATGCAAACTGATTTTATTAAGTTTGGATCGAGTGCAGCATGACTGTACTAGATCCATCAATTCAAAATCTAAGAGCTTAAACTTTATTCTCATATTTGAGTTTGACGTGAGTATATTTATTACAAGTATTTGTACTCAGAATGTACTTAAACTTTGATGGACTCATTAAGCTATTACCATGTGTCTTTTTAGCTATTAATGGATTACAGATGCTACATATCTATATGCTTCTATTTCTTGCATTCTTACACAAGCAGCTAATGAGATTTTCGAAAAGAGAAGATGTTAAGAATCAAGGGGGTGGTAGAAAACCGGAGAGCCATATCAAATGCAGCACTTGAATAGGAAATGTAACCACATTATGATCCTCACCTATTAAGAACCTACACTACCACGTTACAAGGTACAAGACTCTCAGAGGCTCAGAGCAATGAAAATGACAAAAAAAAACCTCAGTTGAATATCTGAACTGAGATACTGGATATTCATTATTTAGTAAGAGATGTAACCTTTGTGAAGACGCAACTCCCCAGCACTTTGCTTCTTTACTGGAGGCCTCCCGTTGTTATTCTCAGCAGCCTCTCTCTGCTTTTCTTTAACTTTGAACAGCTTAATCATGGTGCCTGCAAGTAATATACAAGGAATACAATAAATGGACATCTTCAAAATGTATTAAATTGACACAAAGATACAAGGCCGCTTTCTACAAATGTAGAAGATGCAAAGCACCAAAAGTACATTAACACATTAAGCAGTTTGCTAAGCAAGAATTCAAGACAACACAAGCCTATCACCAAAAACAAAATCTAAGAGCGAAGTGGCACAATTGCATGTAATCGCTAACGATTTTTGACATCTACACAGTATATTCAATTCCTACCTACCAATTTTTCATAACCAGGGTGAGTGAGCTCATTTATAACCTAGGTCATTCATTAACTCAGCATCAACAGACGATCACGTTGTTTGGTAGTGAATTTTTTATTCGAAGGCTCAAAACCAAAATTCCATCCCCAAAATCCACTCCCAAACAAACAGCATCATGAGCAAACCAACACCACAAGTACTAAATTCCCAGCTAAGTCCTAACCCTAACAAACAGAACCATACCACAAAACCTCATAAATCACTCCTGGAACAAAAATTCACATCACAATCCACCAAAATCAAGCACAAAATACTCCGATTACACATAGAAGACCTACTAACATAAAAAATAAAAAAAAATAAAAATCCTGCAAAAGGTATCAAACGAACCAGCCAAAAAAAGAAGAAAAAAAACAAGCAGCAGCTCAAAGCAGAGATTAACCAACAGATAAACAAACAGCAAGTACCAATCGAAGGATCTGCCCTAGAACAGACAACCCTAACATACATACGGAGCAAAATCAACGAATCTCAAAAAATTGGGCGAAACAAAGTGAGGTGATTGAACGGAATCGGACCTGTTGGGTGAGAAGCGTGGAAGGATCAGGGTGTGCTTAATCGGAGGGATGGGATGATTCAGAGAAATGAAAAGTGAAAACCTCTCTCTCTTATCGAAACCGATGATGAAAGAGAGGAGAGAGAGAGAGAGAGAGAGGAATATGAAGACAGAGAATCTGAGAAAGGACGCTGAAAGCGAATCTGCTTTTGGTAAAGTCTCTTCTTTTGTTTTCTCTCAATTATTATTGGATGTAAACTGATTTACACTAGAGAAGCCCTCATCATTTCATTTTAAAATGAATAATTCAAAAAAAATGGATACAACAAGATATTATTGAATTCTGTTTTAGTGAAATAAGGTTAACCTGGTACGTAACGTGCATTTTCTTATCTTGTTCTACATGTTAATGTTACGTATGATTAATTTGATTAAGTTTTATTTTGTTTGCGTGGTTGTTTATGACTAATATGTTGAATTTGTAAGTGTTTAGGACGATTTGTCTTCATTGCTTTCACGGTGCATATTAGTTGATGATGAAAACGATCTATAAGTGTTTTTGTGAAGCAATTATTGTGTGGGATGGGCAGCTCGTGCAATAGTGATTTTCAGTAATGTAGAGTGGACCTAGTGAATTCAGTACCAAAAATTGGATGGGGTAAAACAATAAAGTAACAAAACTAAACCTAACCACTACAGGGTACGTAAAATGGACATGTCCCACTCTCAACTACCAAAAAGGTATTTTACGTCCAATAATCTGGATACCGAGATCAAAATTTACGAGTTATTATTGATGGAATCATGCACTCTAGAATCTACAATCAAACCGACAGACGCATAGAACACACATATCTATTATAAAAACAAAAGAGTCACCTAACAAATATAAGTGCATACTTCATATGGAGTATACTACTATGGTGTAGCAATAACCTCACATGAAATGAATTAGATTGGTATTGAAAAACCGATTAAACATGTTAAGTCCCAACACCAAGCTCGCTCACAACGTAGGGAAAATTGGGGGAGAGTGTTTTTCCGACTTTCTGGTGGGCTTGGGTGTTGGTAGCAATTACCCCCACAATGTACATGCTCAATCTACTTAGCCATGGCCCAAGTCAAGTTCAAGCCCAAAACCCATACCATGTGTTGCCCTAACTCCACTCCCCTATCAATACAACACTAACATCACAAGGTATGAGTTTGATACTTCTACTCTCATTTTTATATCTTTATTCGGATAAGTTAAAGTGTCAACTGCCAAGTCGATTAAACAAGGTAATGTCCAACACCAAATATGCTCACAAGATACATGACTAATCTGCTTGGCCCATCATACAAGGCCCAAGTCAAGTTCATGCTTACTCATCCATATACAACACTCATTGGGTCAGGTAGCCCGGAACCAGCCTAGGACCGACGCAATTTTTCTGGGATAGGCCCGTCCAGATGCATTCATGGGTTGGGCTTCGGCCTATACATTAGGCTCGTGGGCCTGGGCCTGAAGTTCTAAGCATGAGGCCCGTCCCAACTCGACCCACCATTTGTGTGTGTGTGTGTGTGTGTGATTAATATGTTGATTAATAGTGTATTTATGCTCTTATTCGACAAGTTTAAAATCTAATTTTAATAAAAATATGGCATTTATGAGTTTTACATACTTAAACTTTCATTTTATCAAAATTTACAAAATTAATTGATATGGTTTGCATTTGGTTAGGGAAGCTCCGTACACATTTACTACAATAGTTCACATATAATTTTTTTTTTTTAAACGGCAAATTTAACTATCATACTCCTACACTACATATTACAAATACACTTATACCAATCTTACATCTTCAAAATAACCTAAACCCACTTTATATCTCCGATGGGGATCGAGCCCCTGACCTCTCGCCTCTGTGCTACTCCAGCACCCTTACCCTTTACCACTGCACCAACCTTATAACTCCTATATTAATATTAATCTAATTAATAATCATTATATTTATATATAGTAACTTAACATTAATCTAATTAATATTTAATTCTATATACTTAGCTCACTTGTAGAAACACCACCTTGAAGTGTGACCCATAGGG